>OZ023319.1:13979814-14084814 GCA_964007375.1 Ophion obscuratus | reverse complement strand
GGTCCTCGATGTCGCCCGCATTTGCCACGAAAGATCGCGCGGCGATAAAATTCGCGAGGGAAAGAATCTAACGGCGGCACCGATCCTACCTCCTCGATGGCTACGGAGCTACTGAGCTACTCGCGGTCCGCGACTCTGTCGGGTGCACCGCGCGCACGAGCGCGACAAGATCAGTCGCGAGCTTCTCGCTAGACTCGGGATATCGAGACAGAGGGAGAGAGAAAAAACGAAGTTTCGCGATCGAACGCGCGTAAGAGCTTTTTTATCGTGACGTCATGCAGGAGAGATGCACCGAGGTGTCAGCTGTAACCAGCGATGTTTCGCGTTTCTGGAAGGCTCTCTTCTCAACTCCAGCCATATGTTCGTCGACGGGTGTGTAGGAAACGTCAAAATAAGAGATGGCGCTTGACGCCATTTGGCGGCGTTTCGAATCGCGACCACGGTCTTATACTGGAAACGAAATGCGATTTCAATGGAGCCGGGTGGTACCGTTGAGCGATCCACGTTTTATTCCGCTAGCCGCCACATGCGTCGCTGCCATCGGAGGGTACCCTCCACCCATGGTCTTCCGTGATCTCACCCTTCCCGCCTTTCCGCTTATTATTTCCCGTATTGTCAAGTGACCCATAATCTCGGTCCGTGTGTCATTTCATGCTCTTAAAGTATTTCTCTAACGAACTCAAATATTTAACAGTTAATTGATTTTCGTCTATAACGAAATAAAAATACATTGCCGTATGCTGGTAAAATTGAAGAAGATAATGACCCTTTTAATACCGTTTTTACTAGTGGAGAAAAAACCCCCAACCCAACAAAAAAATGTCATGAGTTGTTGGGTTCAATATCGTTATCGTAAGAATTATCGCGTTACCGTGGGGCTGTTTGCGAGTTTTAATATAAACAGATAGAAAAGCATTGTTCTTTGACAGCAAGGATTAATTTACCGTCGTATTTATCTAAGAAAGTAAAAATTGATTCAAGAAAAACAACATCAGTATTATTTAAGACATTTTCGACCGTTTGTTGGACAATTAAACATTCTGTTATAATACAAATATTTTTCTATCACTACGTATTGTATTATTATTATTTTCGACCTTTTTCACGATTAATTATGCTACTAATGCATATTGTTCATATGATATATCACTATGTCATTAAAAATATTCTTCTATCTTCACGCATTTACGGAGATCTCTCTGGTAGATATCATTTTACATCTCTCTCGCACGCAGCCCACTTCTCAAGTATCATTCTGCCTTATAGACAGCTCACTTCTCATTATTTATTTGTTTCGTTTCTGTCACACGCAGCTCACTTCTCGAGGTCTTAGCAATAGTGGCGCCATCCCTGTTTGACCACATTTTGTAGCCACTTTTTTCAATTCTCTTCATAAGAGTTCGAACCTGTAAGACCGCGCTCCCTACTAATTTCTGCCGAAAACGGGAGCGTTGTACATCTCCCTACTAATTTTTGGTATTTCCCACGGTCTTACATACAGGTCTGGCAACGGCGGTAGTGGGGGTAGGCACCCTTAGCGGTTCTGTTTTTTATTCCGATTTCTGCCGCTTGGTGCGTGACGGTAAGGGGAAGTTGTGGTGCGACAAAGAGAGAAATAGCTCTTCTGTCATTTTCCCTCCTGAACGCAACTCATGCGCCGTTTGCCCTAACTTAATTTACCGTACTGTCGTGTAAACTGCATAATATACGATACCAATAAAAAATGTGTTGATGAAAAAAAAGATGACTACTTTCATCTCAAAAAAACTAAAAACTTTTTGAATACATTAATTCATACCAGCACATATTACGACCATTTACATCCTTTTTTCTCCAATGTCTCACAAATACATCGTTATTCGAAATGTTTTTCGCACACGTACTGAGACTCTTTCAATCCCGGAATAGCATCGAGCCATTTTTTGTATCGTTCGACGTTTCTGGCCACGCGAAACACGGAGCATTTCTCCTTACAATTTTTGTACCCCGTTTTACAATTGCGAACCGCGCAACCCTTAGCCATTTCGCATTTTTTTCGCAAACACTACCAAAAAAAATTCACACTCATCCGTAAAAACACGATAAAAAATGTATCACGGTAAATCGCGTAGAACCTTCTGGTGTATGGTCGCAAATAAAGATTATTTCGACAATGCCGCCACAAAAACATACGTAAACACCATTGGCCAATTCGCTGGTAAGAGACAAGGGGGAAACTCTTCCCCTTGCTAGTGGCGACGCGTAGCGGCGCCTAGTGCATCGAAAAGTGAAGCCAATAAGCGTGCCTATCCCCACCACGAAAATTTAGCTTCGTTGCAAGACCTGTTTGTCAGACCGTGCCTATAAGACCGTACTCCCTACTAATCTCTGGTATTTCCTCGGCCGGGCAGTGACACTCGATGGGAGCGCCGTCGAGCGGCGATCGCGCGAACCACGCGGGCGACATCGCCACAGTCTAAGCGCGCTGCTTCTCGGCTATTGCTGGCGAAAAAAAATCTAATATGGTGTCCACGGTTCAGCGGCTCACGTCGGATGTCCGTATTTTGCGATAAAAGAGACGGCGAGGAGGAGAAAAAAAGCGAGAGAATTCTTTTCACATCGCGGTGTCCGGGATACTCGTTGATAATGAAAATTCTCCCAAGAGAAGGCTCGTGTTTTAGCCGATAAAACGCGTACGTCAAACCGAGGCTAACGAGTCTCTCGCTCTCGTAGTGTCGAAATAATACGTTGGATGCAAGAAAGACGAAGAAAAAAAAACGCGTACGAAGAAAAAATTCGCTGTGGCGAGACAGACATATATAAACGATCCGAGGAAGACCCAGTGGAAATTCCACTGCGTGTCTTCTCACTCCGCCTCCCTCTCGTAGAATTCTCGGCGCTCGCACCCTGCGATTTTTCTTCTCCGCCAAAAATCATTCGTTGACAATTCGGGGAAAGAAAAAACAATTTCGCCGAGAAAACAAAAATGGAGAATACGAGCTTGAACGACGAGGAGGATGTCGCGAGAACGAAAATCGACGTTAAAACGACGGTAGTCGCCGTTCCCGATATCGAGACGTTGGACATCGCCTCAAGGCTCAGTCCGGAGCCCGAAGACGATGAACCGCGACTCAACGGCTCGCATCGGCTCAACGGCGTTTGCGAATCTCCGCAAGAATGCGCCGAAGTTGATTGTTCGCCGTCGCAATCGCCATGTGTGGAAACTAGTCACTTAAATCAATTGGGTGAGAATCAGTTACCATTCGCAACTAGAATCTCCTCGTCGAACCTCGTGCAGATCGGAGCTGTGTTCGCGAGTGTTTCTCAGCTTTGTTCGAGTCTCCGTCAAACATTGGCGATTAGGTGGTAACGACCCTCTCAATATCGAGAAATATTCGTAAACGCGGCAGCCCGAGAGTGCAGAGGACAATCCCAAAGCCAGAGCGTCACCTGCATCAATTTCTACCAAAAAGTTGTTACATAATTTTTCTCACACACTATGGCAGAAAACGTGTTGTTTGGAATTTTGACGTTTGGTCACTTTGCGAGATTCACGACTGATTTTACTAGCATTGAGGATGCACTTTTGAGAATTCAAAATTCCGGCTCCTTTTGCCCCCGATTGTGATTCTTGTACATCCTTGAGATATGGCGAAGAGCAGCTGCGGTCTGCTCAGAGGCGAGAGAGTTCGACGCGACAACTCGTTGGAACATTTGTCTGTTTACATTTTTTTTTCTCACGTTTCTTTTTCAGAGAAAACGGAGCCCTCGAGTACGGAAAGTAAAGATGCGGACGTGCGGTACGTCAGCTACACGAGCGAGTTGCAAATGCCGGATATCATGAAATTAATACAGAAGGACCTGAGCGAACCGTACTCTATTTACACTTATAGATATTTTATTCACAATTGGCCCAAGCTGTGTTTTCTGGTGAGTCTGATTTCCGTTCCCTGTTCCTAGCGGGGTTGAAGCTTGCAGCATTCGAGCGTAACGAAAATTATTGTCAATTCCTTATGTTTACCATCAGCCACAATCATATTGTGCAGACTTAGGTTGTAGATTTTTCAATGAAGATCGTAGAATTATTTTCGTGATTTTTGTAGCGTAGATCTGATTAAAATTGCCAAGTTCCAAGAATATTGCTAAAAGGTAATACTATGGAATAAAAATATTTTTGGAAAATGCGGGCTGGCGGCCGAAAAGAAGGCCTAATTTTTACGATTTTCTTTGGGAGTAAAATAAAAGGAATGGGAAGTATTTTTAGAGGAGTATTTAGCATATAATTAAGTATAGAAATTTTCGTTTTGTTATTATTTTTGTACAAAATGGCGGTAAGAGAGCCAGTCTTTAAAATGATCTTTTTAAAAAAACACCTCCAGTAGCGGACAAATTTCTCGTGAAATATAAGATCTGGAAACAAAAAAAAGATATTCATATCCATATAATATTGGCTATAGAAATACGTAGGGATTTTTTATTTAATCAAATTTTGGTGAAAATAGCGCACTTTTGAAAAAAAAAAAAACGATTTTGTACTAAAAAAAAAACAGTAAATTATTTATAAAATAAACAGTTTACATTGAATCTAAAAAACCCCTATGTACTTCTGTAAAGAAGGTAATTGTGAAGCTACTGTCAAAATTTCAAATGGTTCGATGCCACTGTGTTGACGGAATGTGTTTGCCAAGATTGAAAAAAGTCATTTAGAGAAAAACGCGATTTTATGATGTTAAAGCATTCTTAAGCAATTAAAAAAAATCTTTTTTTCAAAATTCCAGAGTGTTGTTACCCCTTAAGGGAATGGGGAAATGAAAAAAATTAATTTTCGGCGCATTCCAATACGATGCAAATTTCAACATCGTCGTCTCGATCCTCCCGCAAATTTATTTTCGTCTCCATTGACGAGCATTTGCACGATTTCGATACGTTTTGAACGCGATTAAGGGATCATCACATTGTAACAGGTCGAAAAATAGCTGTTTTTCGCGATTTCTTTTTTCGATGGTTAAAATGCGCTAATCCGTCTGACTTTTTTACGTCGAATCAAAGCACTCGTGATGAACAGAAACTAATTTTTCAAACGTTTATTCAATTTCTTTTCCATTTTTTTTAACGGTTGAAAATGTATTCGGAATTAAGATAAAATATTATCCAAAACAAAATTTGTAAAAAGATCATTACGGGCGGTAAAGTTAATTCGGCGAAAAAAAGGCATGTTTTTAAGATTTTTTTTTGGCGTAACGAATAGTGTTCGTTTATTGAAAAATTTACATATAATAAAGTAACATTTGAACAACATTCTCCTAAATTTGCATTGCAAAATATTCAAAATTGAGTGAGTGAAAATTAAACCCCGGAGGCGCCTCGAAAAAAAGTTGGTTTGCGGTGTGCACCATAACTCGCAACAGAATCATCTGAAACAAAAAAATCAAAATGCATTTGTTAAAGGAGATGTTTCTCGAGGTAATGACGGGAGGATTTTTTTTTTTTCGATATTTCGATTTTTCGTAGCACTCGGGAGCCAAAAACCCGATTTTCGCTAAAAAAATCGGCTAATTTGTTGTTGAAAAATTAGTAATTATTAAAAAAAAAAACAAAAAAGCTCTCGACAATACCTGGTGAATTATGTGAAGAAGTACTGTGCAAAATTTCAAAGCGATTGGTTCAGTAGATTTTGAGTTATCGTGCACACGGACTTCAAATATGACAAGTCTCAGAAAACCGGTTTGAAAAACGCTGAAGAGTTCGGTCGCTTAGCGCTCATTGCACATAAGTTTGAGAACACTTCTCGAATGCATAAAAATTTTAACACAATATTTTTGATATATTATGCATTCATTTTAAAAATTTAAAAAAAAATGAAAAAAAAATTTAAATACTTTACCCCGCCCTTGATCCGTATGAATGCTGCTATCTAGCTATGGAGGGTTAAAAAAAATTCAAAAATGACAAAATGGCGGCGGTTTGAAAAAAAAGTATCGAATTTAGCCTATTTGTTCGACAGTTTTTCGTTAAAAAAAAGGTTTCAACAAAAAAAAGCTTCCATGGCAAGATAAAGAATGGCGTGAAGAATGTTATGTCAAAATTTGAGAAGTTTAGTGTGAAAATTATTGTGTACAGTCACTGATATGTATGATAAACACCCTTTTCGTAATGTCGATTTATTTTGTAGTTTTTCTGAGACAAAGAAATCCCCAAAAAGCCTATTTTTTCGGCCTCTAGAGTGGCCTAACCCGTTAAGTTTTCTCAAAACGTTCCCGCATTTTCTCTAAACTCGAAATTTTCTTTTTTTTTCGACCTTGCTCTCGCTGCAGGCGATGCACGAGAGCAAGTGCGTAGGTGCGATCGTGTGCAAGCTGGACATACACAGAAAAGTGATAAAGCGCGGTTACATTGCGATGCTCGCCGTGGACGTGAAGTATCGTAAGCGCAAGATCGGCTCGAATTTGGTGAGACGAGCGATCAAAGTGATGGTGGAGGACGACGCTGATGAGGTTGTACTCGAGACCGAGATCACGAATCGACCTGCCCTCAAGCTGTACGAGAATCTCGGCTTCGTTCGTGACAAACGATTGTTTCGTTATTATTTGAACGGCGTCGATGCCTTACGACTCAAGCTCTGGCTCAGATGAAACACGTCCCCGTGTACGTGCCAATAGGAACTCAAATCGTCGTTTTATTTGAAACCACGTTAAGAACTACTCTGTGCGCGAGTGTACATTTATATGCGTGCGTGTGGGTGGGTATATATATATATATATATATATATATATATATATATATATATATATATATACACGGATGTATGTTGTGTGTATGAATTGTATGTACAGGCCCACGCACACACACACATACATACACACACACACACACCCACACACACACACACACACACTGAACCTAAACTAACGAAAAAGAAATTCATCGCTACGATATCCATAAAAAAACGAATTTTATTAACTTCAGTACCGAAAAATTAATCCCGATTGTGCACCCGAACAAAAACAAACGACTCGGTTGAACGAAGAGCGGGGAAAAAAAATTGCGGAGTTCTTTGGGCGACCACCGGCCTAATCGACGGATTTCTTCGACATCGGTAATATGCATACACTTTTTGAAAACACTTCGTTCTCGCCCTTCTACTCGAGGGACAGATTGTCCCTGCGCCCCCGGCATTGTCTCAACCCACGTCGTCAGCATCGATTCAAGCGCGGAAATATTCGAAGAACGTAGAAATTGTCGTTGCACATGGACGTGCTTTTGCCTCACGTTGATTAAGGGGTTATATACAGTCGGAAGGCCCGAAAAGATCGATTTTTCAAGAGTTTTTCTTGAGAAGACCTTTAAATCTATTAAGGGGTAAGGCCACAGTAGAATTTTCAAAAAATCGATTTTTTCTCGCTAAAACGGTGCTTTATCATCATGAGAATAAGTTACTATTCGATTTATAGCAAGAATCTTTTTTTTACGGGCTTCGAGCGTATAACGTGTGTCCACCTCTGGCACGGCCATAGAGTACCTAAAACTTTAAACGCGTTATTCTCGAAGCAGCTTTTTTCCAAATGGCGTGACAAATAACTTCAACAATTTTCAGTCGATTTACTTCAAATTTTGAAGTTATGTTCCTAATTGCATTGCGCAGAGAAGTACGTACGGAATTTCTGATTAATCGGAAACTTTTCATTTTATGGGCAGTTTTGTACGAAATTTTTCGCTGAAAATTCATTCAAATACCTACAACTTTTGAATGAAACAATATTTTTTAAATTCCGTACGTACTTTTCTAGGGATTCTAATGTAGATTGACGAGAATTTTTGTTTTTGTTGTAGGTAGAAAATTATGGATGCTAAATGTTACGCCGCGGAGCGCATAAAAAAAGATAAAAGCAAATAGTAGTAGTCGGCCATTTTATACAGCGAAAAAAAGAAACAAATATTTTCTATGAGCTTGATATTCATACTAAATAGATGTGTAATTAATTTTATGAGCGAATCACTTTTTCATACGAAAAAAATTGTTACATTCGCACATGATTTTATACCCGTTACTGTGGCCTAACCCCTTAACGTAAAAATATGTACACATATTATGGTAACTTTTAACTGTATTGTAACTTTTTTTATTTGTGAAAATAATTCTATTGAAAGCTGCTACAGCTGATCTCCGGGAGCAGCTTAAAAAAAAGGCGTCTTGCGGTGAGCACGATATCTCTGGACTGGATAATCGAAAATGAAAAACACCAAAAATATTTCGTTAATATAATGGATTATCTCGTAATTGATCGAAGGAATAAGCGAAATAATAATTTTTGACAAAATGGCGGCATCTAAAAAAAAATCGATTTTTGACAAAAATTTAGGCCTTAAATTGTTTATAAAATCAAAATATTTATCGGTGGGAAAAAAGCTTCGATCAGTTACTAAAAAATATACTTGAAAAGATTGTGTTAAAATTTGGGACTGATCGGTTCAGCCGTTTCCGAGAAATCTTGCTCACCGACTTTGAAAACACAGTTTTGAGCAAAACGCGTTTAAAGTTTCAAAAACACTTGCGAACGCTCTGACACGTCGTTACAAATGTGCGTGCAACTTCGAGAATATTCGCCGGATTGGCAAGAAATTTTCTGTGTGTGTACTTAAATATATGTACATTACGAGAGAAAAAAAAGAAAAAATCGATTTTTCGAACATTTTAACTGTATATAACCCCTTAAAAATAGTTGAGACGCCCGGGAGCCGCGGTAATTTCACGGGGGAATGATTACTCTCGTAGTCAAAGTTGAGGTTCGAAATCTAGCGATCGATCGTTGCTACGAAATTTAATTTTTACAAATGTGTATAATATTTATGAATTTTTCTACTATTGTTTATATTGAGGGGCTAGGCTACTATGACGACACGAAAATCAGGGTGGTTAAAAAAATTGATTTTGATAGCTGATAAATGATAATTGGCAATAGGTAAGATGGTTTAAAAAATCGTTTGAACATTTATTTATATGCGTATTAACAAAATTGTATACCAAAGTTCATGAAGAATATCAATAATTAAAGAAGTTATAAACAATCTCGTGAAGGACCTTTGAAAGTGGTGGGCTCAATGGTCGATTCGATTTTGGCCACTCGGTTGATTTGAAGCAAAGAAAAACGAGTTTTTTTCCCCTCAAAATCGATAATATTGACGAGGACTCGAGCGAGATTTTTTGTTATCTTGTTTCAATCATTTTAAAAACAATTGAATTTTTTTCTTCGATTTTTCGAGAAAAATGACATTATTGTTAATGACTAATGGAAAAATGTTGAGAAGAAAAACGTCGGTCAGGACTAAACTACTGTTATACTGAATAAGTGTACCAAATTTCAAGTCAATTCGTTCAATACATCTCGAGAAATTGTGTACACCGTTTTGAAAAACATAGTTTCGAGAAAAACGCGTTCAAAGTTTGGCTAGCGGTACTATCGTAATCATAAGTTTACCTTCAATCGACGATTCCTGCACCATATGTTGGACCTTTCTCTTCAATTTGATTTTCCTCAAACGGCGAACGGGTGTTCGTCTTTTTTCACTGTAGCCTAAGTCCTTAATGAATATTTGATATTTTTGTATAATTGATATATATCAATAACAAGTATTTATTTATATGAACAATATTTGAAAAATATAAATATTATACAGGATGTCCTGTTGTGAATGGATAATTTTGCAACTGTCGATAGGTCAAGTCGTGTCCTACTACATGCTGGAATTTCAGTTCAGTAAGTTCTACGGTTTTCGAGATAAAATCTGTTTTTGGTTTTTCGCATGCACCATTTCTACAAATGATAACTTTTTTGATTGTTTTTTTTTTAAATACTCTTAATTATTCGTTTTATCTAGAAAAGTCTTCTTTTTAACCTTAAATGTTAAGGAAGCTCTATGAAAAAAGATCTTTTGCAGAATTTTCATACAAACCAATTCGAACATCTCACCTTGATAGCCTGCGGTGTAAAAAAATGTACTACGCATATCGTGCCAATTACTTAAAAAAGTTGCTTAGTTATTGTCGATTCGTATCATTCGTCAAAATGGCATTCGAAAAGCCAATGATTTTTTTTAAAGAGGAGATATACACCTAGGAGCCGGAAAAAAGGTCATTTTTGTGTTTTTTTTTCAAGGAAAACTATTTGAAATTTCGGATTGGGGTTTTAATTATCTAAAAGCATATACATTCAAAAATATGTTTAATTTTCTTTATTCAACGGCGGGGTAAAGTTAATTCGGCGAAAAAAAGGCATGTTTTTAAGATTTTTTTGGCGTAACGAATAGTGTTCGTTTATTGAAAAATTTACATATAATAAAGTAACATTTGAACAACATTCTCCTAAATTTGCATTGCAAAATATTCAAAATTGAGCGAGTGAAAATTAAACCCCGGAGGCGCCTCGGAAAAAAGTTGGTTTGCGGTGTGCACCATAACTCGCAACAGAATCATTTGAAACAAAAAAATCAAAATGCATTTGTTAAAGGAGATGTTTCTCGAGGTAATGACGGGAGGATTTTTTTTTTCGATTTTTCGATTTTTCGTAGCACTTGGGAGCCAAAAACCCGATTTTCGCTAAAAAAATCGGCTAATTTGTTGTTGAAAAATTAGTAATTATTTAAAAAAAACAAAAAAGCTCTCGACAATACCTGGTGAATTATGTGAAGAAGTACTGTGCAAAATTTCAAAGCGATTGGTCCAGTAGATTTTGAGTTATCGTGCACACGGACTTCAAATATGACAAGTCTCAGAAAAACGGTTTGAAAAACGCAGAAGAGAAGAGAACGGCATGGAGCAATAGACGCTCAAATACTCATAACTTCGTCAATTTTACTCCGATCGACTTGAAATTTTAACACAATATTCTTGATATATTATGCATTCATTTAAAAAATGAAAAAAAATGAAAAAAACAATTTTAATACTTTACCCCGCCCTTAAAAATATCAAAAATATACAAGGATATTGTATGATCCTTGGAGCGCCGTAAAAAAATCTGCGTATACGGTACCCACTGGCGTTTTTTCAAAAATCATCTGAGAAAAAAAACCAAAAAGATTATTAAATTAGATACTATAATCTAGTACTTGTCATCGCCGATTTTGAAAATATAGATTTATGACAAAATGGCGGACGTTTGAACATAAATAGTGATTTTTGGGCCAAATATTAGTTATTATTTTGCCTATAAAACAAAAACTAAGTAACGGAAAAAAAATCCTATGACAAATACTAGATAATGATGTATAGAATAACCACAAAAAACCTCAAGGCAATCGGTTCATTGGTTTTCGAGAAATTTTGGGTACCGATTTGAAAAACGTGGTTTTGAGAAAAACGCGTTTGACAATTTGGAAATGAATAAATGATGAAATTTGTCAACTTGCATGGAATCATCGATACCAGGCCCATAGTGTAGGTCTTCTACGGTCGACGGAATGTTCATAGCTTCTAAATCCCCGACCTCGACCAGCTAGGTGTATATATCTCTCCTTAAATAAAAATGTCAGAAATCTCAAAAACCGTGGGACTTTTACCAAACTGAAATTCCAGCATATAGTACGACATTATATGACCTATCGACAGTTGTAGAATTATCCATTCATACTAGGACACCCTGTGTATACAGGGTGAGGCACCTAAAGTGTTACAGAGCAATAGCACTCAACTTTGATCATATCCAAAAAATATCCAAAAACCAGCACTCAACTTTGATTGATCATATCCAAAAATGTTTCAGACTAAAGTTTCAGTGTTCGAGAAGGTCGTCATACTGGACCACTCAATCTTTTTATCGGTGGAGGCGCTGAAACTACGTCAAGGTCAACTCCACTTTTTTAAATGGAATGGTACATTTTTTTTCAACCATCTTGTGGAGCACCTCAAGCCCCAGAAAAAACATCAGGGTGTCAAAGTCGTTCAAGGTCATTCAAGGTCACCTATTAAAATGAAATACAAATTTAAATATCTCGGATCACTATCAAATATTAAACTGAAAGTGATCCGAGATCGTCAGATTTGTATTTCATTTTAATAGGCGACCTTGAATGACCTTGAACAACTTTGACCCCCAAATGTTTTTTATGCGGCTTGAGGTGCTCCACAAAATGGTTGAAAAAAATGTATTCCGTTTGAAAAAGTGGAGATGACGTTCACTGTGCGTCAGCGCCTCCAGCGAAAAAAAAATATTGGTCGCATTTGATGGCCCCCTTCGCATCGTACAACTTTTGTCTGGAACATTTTTTCGTGACGTCGATAATAACCGAGTTGTTTCGGGTGGCAGAGATAAGAGAGACACCCTGTATATACACACTTATTTCGGGACGTTTCCATTTCTCGGCACTGCTCTTCCCAAAAACGCGAAACAATATTTTCCGGCTAAGGACCGATGCGATCGAACCAAAAAGGCAACGTAAAAACTACGCTCGACACTCTATACTTCCGGCGCTCTCAAACGAGCCAATTTTCAATTTTTTCTCACCTACGAAACACCATCTTAGACCGCTTTTCTCTTTTTTTTTTGTTCTCATTTCGCAGAAAATTTCACCTGGCGAAACGCGAGAGCGTGGACAATCGAGTCGAACGGGGGTGATTGTGGCCTTGTGTACCATATTGGGTCACCGTTGGAATTTTCTTTGTCAGGGCACGCACTCGCTTCGCGAGGCTCACTAACGACCGGCGTTGGCACCTCTTTCGGTGATGTACGGAGATTAAAAAAAAAGCAGAAAAAACATGAAGAAAAAAAAAATTAATTCAAATGAAAAATCCTCGTGCATGTGTATATACTCGTGTACATTGACATATGATATATGTATAAAAATAATAAGAGTAGAGATACGGATGATATCGAACGAAGTGAAGAAAGATGATTTTGTGACCGCGGGCGTCGCATATATCGTATATATCGGGATACGAAAGGATAATGCGATTGTGTATCATTGCTGCTTATTTTCCTGCCACGGGTCGCCTGTACATACATGCATACATAAATATATATAATTTCAATATTATAATACATATAAATGTTATTTTATATCGTTATGTAATATATTTGTATAACATATATTATGCAATAATATAAAATAATATTTGCTCATATGGAAGATAATATTGATATTCATAATTGATGTATATTTGGATTAAGGGAGGACACCGCTGTGACGGGCCAAAAAAGGTCGTTTCTTCCATTTTTTTTGTATGCTAGATTATCTATTTGAGATTTAGAAAAAAGATATGTTATTGAGCATACATTGAACTTATTTCGTGAAATTTTTTATAAAAAAAAACATGAAAATTAACACCGCAATAAAGTGTATTAGACCCTCTGTGTGCGACATGTGGCCCGATCGATAACTTGACAATGGCTGGTCCGAAAAATAAAAACGTTTTGTAATCTATATAAATGTAGTTCTCGTTGTACGTAGACGTTCTCCGAAAAAAATCACGAAATAGCGTGTGTTAAAAGAAAAGTGCAACTTTGGCGAAATTTTTACTTGCATTCGATGGCTCAAAAATGCTAAATTAAAAAGAAACGGTCGCGTATAACGATAGCTACGACAATTACAGAAATATTGTTTTTTCAAGTTGAAAATCGGACAATTGTAGCTAATATTTTTCACATATTCTTGAATACGTATATTTTGAGAAAATGCAAAAACACCGATCTTTTCACCCGACACAGTGTTGTCTCGCCTTGAGGCAGGAGCCTGAGTTGGAAGGTCCAAAAAAGCGTTTTTTCGGGAATTTTTTTAAAAGGAAAAAAAAACAAGTGAGCCCAGTAAACATTGAGGTATCTTTTCATGAATATTTGAAATGTCTAAAAAAAATTTCAACATGAAACAATAAATGACTGCAGATATATTAGCCCATTCCATGTGCGTCTTGCCACTGAAATCCCCAATCGGCGGGAAAGGTGCAGCTCGTAATTCTTGACTAAAACAAAAAAAACCAATAAAATGTTCAATTGTCATATATTTTTCTTCTGGGTGAATTGAGAAAACGCTGAAAAAATCGTGAGATTATAACTTTTGGCAGGTTTGAAAAAACATGTGTTAGAAAAAACACTTTAACGTGCTATAAAAATTATTTAAAAATACTTTTTCAACGACTTTTTTAATTCCAATTTGGAAAAATCGTGGAAATGAAAGCTAGAGGGAACGCGCTTCAAAGTTTTCAATAGGAGGAAATATCAATATCAAATATCAATCGCTTCTGTGCTTTTGGCCTTGTATCTTCGAAAATATTCACAATTGGCTTCTGTAACTTCGTAAATATATTCTTGGATAGTTCGTCTATCAATTTAAGCAATAAAAAAAAACGATTTCTCGGACCTTCTCATTCAGGCTCCGGCCTTATTATTATCATGCATATAAACAAATATTTTGTATTATTATGTAATTTACATTATCAATATGAGATAATATTTATTTATATAATAGTGTTAATATTTAAATTATATATATATACAGGGTGTCCTGTTATGAATGGATAATCTTCTTTTTCACCTTTAATGTTAAGGAAGCTTTATGAAAAAAGATCTTATGCAGCATTTTCATACAAACCAATTCCAACAACTAGCCTTGATTGCGGTGTAAAAAATATGTAAATAATTCGTCAAAAAAATACCATAAAGTCGAAAATCTCGAAAATCGTGGGACTTTTACTAAACTGAATTGCAGCATATGGACATGATCTGACCTATCGACAGTTACAGGATTATCCATTCATAACAGGACTTGTGTGTGTATATATATATCGCGACGTCAGCGATTTTGAAAGCCCGAAAAAGAGAAAATTCAAAGAGATTCACGAATAATATACACAAACGGAAAACGTACATTATCGCATTACAAAGTATATCCCGAAATTCACAATCAATTAGTTGTTAAATTAATGAAAAACAAATTGACCCCACCTGTCCCTGCCATTACGGAGGATTACCAAATTGGTAAATTAGGTAAAGAAATTTCACGGAACAAATGTAGGATAAAGAAAATTGTGTTATTGGAATGTCGGCACGAAAGGCGAAATTGCCGTTCGAGACTCCGCCCTCATCCCGGCCCCTCGACGTTTCTCGATCCTCAAAATCGAATTGGGGATAAGTTGCGTCTTGCAAGAACACACGAGCGACGAACACGCACCGACTCACACTGTAACGTTTACCCATTATATCCACGTTTGTATCAAATAAACGCAAGATGAAAAAACGATCGCAATGTATAACTATCGAAGTGTATAAAAAAAAGAGAAATGTTAATAAAAACATTTAAATGTTTTTACACGGTAACGATTCGTTAATGGGCAAGAGGGTAAGAGGAAGAAAAAAAGGATTTTACGATTTTTACGTTCCGGAGTTAGTCTTCACCAATTGCGTATCCCGAAATGGACAGCAGGCAGCTAATGAGGTTCATAATTTTTTTCTTCTTTTTTGCAGAGCCACGAAAGACCCGTAGGAGGAAACGTACACTTGGGGAAATAAAAGGCGTGAGGTCGTCGGTTGGTGTATCGATACGAGCAACGCGTTGTGTGCTAAACTGTTCAAATATATATACACCACTGTCGTATCACGCATACCTGCCGTTTGACGCACAACGAAAATGATATCTAAGCGTCTCATGCGGAATATTCAGAATGCTCTGTTATCTTCTTCCATTGTAGGATACCACGTGTGTCGATTGCGTCAAACGATAGAATGAGTCGAGCGGGCTGGATAAGCTCGGAATTGCAAAAATATGATTTTTATTGCGTAGTTTTGTAGCCTAAGATCTTAAGGAGTAAGGCCACTGTAACGGCCCAAAAAAAAAGGTTTTTTCACTAATTTTTTGCTCCCGAAATTGAAGGTATTTGAAAAAAAACTTTTAATGGTGTTATCGGGCATACATTAAACTTTATTATAAAATTTTTTTACAGTAAAAAAAAACAAAATGGCGGTTCCACAGCTATCTTCCCGGGACATGTTTTGCTTCCAGGGCTCCGCGGCACGCAGCACCACTGGTGCACTTTTGAATCTAGAACAAAAAAAAAACCAATAATCTAGAGGGCTATAGCTAGAGAATGTCGATCGGATTTTAAAAAGTATCAATTTTTGTGGATTTGGCGTGCGTTTGAAAAAAAAAAATTGATTTTCGACGAAAAAAACGGCAAGTTTTTGTTAATAAAAAATCAATAAATAAAGTTCTTGAAAATTCCGATCGACATTCTCAAGATAATGTAATTGTTCACATCTGGTTAAAATTTCAAGTAAAAAAAATGAAAATTGTTCGAGTTATGCTGCGTGCCATTTTGAAAAACCATGTTTCGAGAAAAACGCGTTTAAAGTTTTGCGAATAGTTTTTTATTGGAAAAAATTAAAAAAAGAAGTTAAAAGGATTTGAACTATTTTTAAACTAGAGGGTTTAAACTATTTTTTAAGCCAATAAAAAAAATCGATTTTTCAAAAAATTTACAGTGGCCTTACTCCTTAAGGGGGGTGGAGAAAAAAATGGCCGATTTTCATTATTTCTTTCTTAAGGGGGAGGCCTGCTTTAGAGGCTTCAAAAAATCGATTTTTTCGAGGATTTTTTTGGGAAGGAAAGAAATATTCGATTGAAACGAAACTTTCAGGTTTTATTGTTATATATTTCAACAGTCTTCTCAAATTTTTTCATTAAAATATATGTCATATTATGCCTGGTACAAGCATTTCGCCGAGGCGCCTCGAGTGTGCATGTGTCGTGCGGCGGGAAAGATGCAGGTCGCAATTTCCATCTAAAACAAAAAATCAAAAAAAAAATTTATTTTCAATAGTATAGCTTCTAGTTAAACCAAGAAAATTCAACAAAAAGTGAGAAATTCAACAATTTTTCGCAAATTAAAAAAAAAATCATTTTTTTGGAAAATTCACTTTAGATTGTTTAAAAAGTGGGTTAATCATAACTTTCTTAAGGTTTTTTAGGTTCAACTAGAAGCTATACTATTGAAAATAAAATTTTTTTTGGGTTTTTTGTTTCAGATGGAAATTGCGACCTGCATCTTTCCCGCCGCACGACACATGCAAACACTCGAGGCGCCTCGGCGAAATGCTTGTACCAGGCATAATATGACATATATTTTAATGAAAAAATTTGAGAAGACTGTTGAAATATATAACAATAAAACCTGAAAGTTTCGTTTCAATCGAATATTTCTTTCCTTCCCAAAAAAATCCTCGAAAAAATCGATTTTTTGAAGCCTCTAAAGCAGGCTTCCCCCTTAAAGGGAAGAATTCTTCACCATTTTTGAGACTTAGGGTATGTAGTAGTAGTAGTATCGAGTTTTATTTGCACAACTTTTTCACAAAGCTTTTTACAAATTATGGCAATTTCACAAACGAACTTTTCACTTATTATCTACTCCCTACATTCCTACATTCCGCATTATTTTCACATTCTCCCTTTCTTCATTTATTCGTACCCTTCGTCGATCTCTCCTCCGCCATTCTCCTTACTCATCTTTCTACATAATTCCTCTATTTCCCTAAAATACTCGCATATCCCTATTTGAATTTTTCCTCCCAGCATATTTATGATCTCCCCCTTTACTGCGAAATCATCCATTCCTTTCATCCACTCCTCTGCTTTCTTCCTTGCTTTCTCTGATACTAACTCCCTACCTTTTTCACACATCATTAGGTGTTCCAATGTCTCATTTTCTTCTTTACATATCCTGTACCTACAATCCTTTTCCCCTTTGCTTCCCGCCCTTCCTATGTTGCCACATCTTAGCCTCGCCCATATTTCCTTGTCCCTACCCTTTACTCCCTCATCTGACCAATATTTCCATGGCATCTCGTCCTTTTCTATAATATATTCATACTTGTACGTCGATTTTCTCATTTTCTCTTCTTCCCTCCTTAAAATTCTGTTTTTTAAGTTTTCCAGCCCCTCTTCTATCCTTTCGTCTATTTTTTTTTCACTTTTCGCTCCCTTATCATTGTTATTATATCTGACTTAGGGTATGTTTTATTTATACTTTTGGCGATTATACGGCATTGTTTTATTAATCTTTAAAAATGGCGGATGTTGCCAGACGGCGTGACGCGTAGCGTCGGCGAGATTAATCCGAATAAAAGCCAATGAAGGTTTTTCTTTTATTAACACTCGTACGCGGAATACGAACCAACAAAAAGTGAGAAATGTTGCTCGATGAGACGGCTTTGGAACAAAAATAGTGAATTGTCCGAAAAAAATGGCTCCACTTTGCCATTAATAATTTCTTTTTTTATTTTATTTTCAAAAACATTTAGGGTCACGATTTAGGCAACGAGGTTAGAAAGATTAAGGGACTATACCAGTGTGAACGCTGAAAATTTGGGTGATTTTCGGGATTTTTTTGGAAGAAAAGTACTCAATTAAATGTTTCGGAAAATTAAGAATATATTTGGCTATATTTGACCTATATTACATAATGTTTTCATAGAAAAATATTGAGATCCAAGCGACTTATGCGCTGCCTTCGGAGGCGCCAAAAAAAAGATCCGCCACTGCTGACATGATTCCGGCCGATTGAGTAGCTGAAACCGAAAAAAAGAAAAAAATGTTAAACTGGAAGGTATTTCCTGTATAATGAAGTAGGTTTTTTTGAAAAATATAAAAATCTAACAAAATGGCGTAGTTATGAAAAAAAGTCTGTTTGCTTGCCAATAAAATGGTCGTTTTTTTCAATGCCAAATCGTCAATTTCCATGCAATCAAAAATATCGTACGTCATTGTAGAGTAAATATATTCAAGAGTACTCAGTTCAAATTTCAAAGCGATCGGATAATTGCTCTTTGAGGTACAATGTCAGCAAATTTGAAAAATCTCATTTCGAGAATAACGGGTTTTAAGATTTAACTATCGATTTTTGCAAGATGAAATGATATTGATATTCTTGAAAGTATAAACTGTCGAAAAAGGCAAAACCGATTTTTTTAAAGTGTCCCACTGGTGTAGCCCCTTAATACCAATTTTCATCAGAATCGGCCGGTTAGGTGAGGTGAGTCGCGTCAGTTTAAAAAATTTAGTTTCGAAAACCGTACCATACCCCCGTCATTTTTAACGGTTAACGCAGGATTCTACTTTGAAACCATGAAAAAAACGCTATTTTCGTGAATTTTTTCTGAGAATACTATTAAAGATATCGATATGGGGTTTAAACTGTTCAATAAATACACTCTTTAAGTACATAAAAAAAAAATTTTAATATATTTTATTCATTTTTTGTACACGTAAAATATGTTTAAAGCCAACGCCTCGAAAAGCAGGTACCGTTGCCGTGGTCGTGAAATCTTCCCGACGGATGGTCGGAAACAAAAAAATCAAATAGTTTCATGTTCAGAATGTATTCAGGAACCGACCTAACTAGAATATTTTATATACGTGCAAAATTAACAAAATGGCGGCTAAAATACGAAAAAATGCGTTTTTTGGGTCTTTTTTTGCAATAAAAAAATAGTTCTAATCAAAATTTTAAGTTGATTGTAGTTAGGTCGGTTGGTACACACATATAGAATATGTGTTCCAAATTTCATCAGGATCGGTTCAGTACTTTTTGAGTTATCACGACCACGGTACTTGAAAATGTCGTTTCGAGAAAAACGCGTTTAAAGTTTTGGTGAGTGATAAATCGTAGAAAAAATTATCTTACCCTCAATTAGCGATGCCTGGGCCATATAATATGCCTTCGACGTGTTCCAGGTGGGTGTTTTCATCCAATTTCAAAGTTTCAAAGTTTCAAAGTAGAATCCTGCCTTAAAAAAAAATACCACGTAACAGCCAAAAGTAGTAATAAAATATACCCTAAGGCTCAAAAATGGTAAAGAAATATTTCCTTACAAAAAATCATGAAAATCAGCCATTTTTACCTCGCCTAAAAGTGTCTCCCCCCTTAACGTCAATTCGCAACGAAGATATGGTAAAAGTTCAAAAAATCGAGCAAGTGAACATTTTTGTGAAGGGTCCTTTGATTAGTTACTGTCTGTGCTATTTTTATCTTCCAGAAATTCTGGTGCGACTTTCCATTCCAGCTGAGACGTCGATGCTGACTTTAGGCCCGAGTGAAGACAGGCGTCGAACCAACGGACGAAAACCAACGTCAGTCTTCCGTCGGCCGAAATTATTCGCCGTAACGTCGACAAAGGACCACAATGAGACCCCATCTGTGGGCAAAAAAGGAGCAGCTTGTCAAGAAGATACATCTTCGTCAGCAGCCCCGAAGAGAAGCTCACAATTGCGTATGGCTTATAGACGCGAAGTTCACGGCTGCGTAACCGGAAGTTGACGCTTTCTTCGTAACAGCGCGCGCGTGGAATACAGTAAAGTGATTAATATAACGTGCGTTGTTAAATAATTAACGAGCTATACTGAACCGTGGTATTTCCTGCAAATTGTTATCCTCATCAGCAATTAAGGGTAATTGTGATTTCTCCGACACTCCCAATGACACAATAGACACCGGAGATAACGGAACAATCAAGCGCGAAAAGCTTTAAACTTCTGGAACGTATGATTAATTATTGTATTATAGTTTTCCAACGGTATATTGGCACAGGTGGCCAGGCGATGTTTGCCTCATTATCATCTGGTTCGATCGACTCATAGTTATTTTCATATTCACCCAACACGTTGTACAGTAGCTACGATAATTCGGCGCATCTTACATCGTTTATATAAGGCTCACGATTCTTTTGCGACAGTTATTGGATTATTTTCTTCTCCGCTACTACACACACGAGCAACGATATCGCTATGTCCAAGTTCGCCATCATCCTCGGCTGCGCGCTTCTCGCCACCTCGGTAATTAAATCTTGCCTTCTTTAGTTATAATGACGCTGTGAAATGTATTGTTTGTCATGTGCGATTTGTCTGAAAAAATTACCGTGTCGCGCCCTTCTTGAATATTTTAACGAAAACCGAATATCAAATGGCACATGCGCGGTGCAACGGGCGATATTTTTCGCGCAATTGGACCAGATTTTAGTTAGTCGCGTTAATGATACGCCAGCACAATTATATGTGTGTGTGTGTGTTTTTTGTGCATGTGTGCGTGAGTGAGTGAGTGTATGTAAAAATCGCTGTAAAAATCTACTCAAAAAAATTATAACCAGTGATAATGACGCCGAGAAAGATTGCGGAAAAATTTTCTGCTTTTGTAAAAATCCGTTTTTTCATTTTTTTTTGCAAAATGAAGGCCCCCTTGAGAGAATTAGATTTCATGCAATACTATATGGAAATTCATACTGTAATATATATATATATATATATATATATATATGACTGATTCAAAAAAAAATTTTCCTTCTGGATTCTCGTGCTATTGTTGGGCACTGATAAAACAAAATTTCTCTAAAAAGATGGGCGCGGTCACTCAATTTTTAGAGGTGGCTATCTCGACTTTTTTGTATTTGAATTTTTTTTAACGAACGTATTGCATTTAAGCATAGTCATGGCATCGGATTACGGATAAAAATCACATCCAGCAGCTTTTTCGTAACAAAAATAAACTCTAACAATTTGAAAAGATTGCAATATTCACAATTCAAATCCAGGTAGATTAATAATGGCGTCTATACTACTCTCGTTATTCATGTAGATTTATTTATACGCATTAACATTTCGCACTTTTTACGAAAAATTAAATTATAAGCTTTTATTCATAAATCGTATATTTACATTTTCAAAATGCTACGTTTACATTATCTTCAAACTCATTTACATTTCTTCCCAGCCATTCTCAAGTTCGTTAACATTTTGGGCAGAATGAAAATGTGCAACGTTGAACAGTTTGTCCAAATCTCTCTTAAATTTACGCTCCTTCGATATTTGTGACGGCAAATTCTTTTTAACCCGATTTTTTAAAAGTTATTTCCAGACTAGATGGAGTTTTATTGATTTCAAGATTGCGTTATTCAATCGACGCGTTTGAATTTCAGCACATTTCCATTGTTCGAAAACTTCTTTCATCGTTTCGTGTGCACTTCGACGTATGGTCAGTTTTTCTCTGTTATGTTTGTAAAAGAACAAACTCAAAACTTTTCCGATTTTTATCCGTAATCCGAAGCCATGACTATGCTTAAATGCAATACGTTCGTTAAAAAAAATTCAAATACAAAAAAGTCGAGATAGCCACCTCTAAAAATTCAGTGACCGCGCCCATTTTTTTAGAGAAATTTTGTTTTATCAATGCCCAACAATAGCACGAGAATCCAGAAGGAAATTTTTTTTTTGAATCAGTTTTATATATATATATATATATATATTGGGTTGGTACAAAAATCTTGCAACACACAACACGAGTAAAAAAGAAAAATATTTTATTTTAACAATAAACGATTATTCAGTAATGTAGGCTCCCTCCGCATCTACAACTCTTGCCCAACGCTCTGGTAGACTTTGCACGCCCGCAGACCAGAATACTTTTGATCGTGAATTAAGAAAGTCGTCCAATGTATTTTTGAGATCTGACAGATCATCAAATTTTGTATCCCGTAAATAGTTCTTCAAAGCTCGAAGCAGGTGATAGTCGGTAGGTGCTAAGTCTGGTGAATACGGTGGGTGTGGTAGAACTTCCCATCCTAGCTGCGAAATAGTTTCTTGTGTCATCTTAGCGACGTGGGGTCGAGCATTGTCATGGAGAAGCCGAACGTGAAGACGTTTACGCCTTTTCTGTTTTATAATTTTAGCCACCTTTTGCAGTTGTGCAGAATAAATCTCTGCCTGTATTGTGGTGTTGGTTGACAGAAATTCGTAATAGAGCATGCCCTCAGAATCCCACCAACAACAGAGTAAAACTTTCTTCATTTCACGGGGCTGTTTAGGGGTCGGTTCTGGTTTTTCCCCTTTCGATAGCCACTGACGCTTGCGCGTGTGATTAACATACAACACCCAGCTTTGATCCCCAGTGACTATTTCTTGAAGAAAATCCTTTCTTTGCGGACGATGCAGGAGTGAAAGACAGATGGACATGCGTGTTGCTTTGTTTGATTCGGTGAAATTGTGCGGTATCCAAGACGAATCAACTTTCCTATATCCCATCTCTTGTAAATGTCGAAGGATAGTAGGATGACTGCAGTTGAGTTTGTTGGCTAATTCTCGTGACGACATATTAGGCTTTGCCTTTATAAGTGCTCGCAGTTCTTCATCGTCCACAATCGATTCCCTGCCGGACCTAGGTTTGTCTTCAAAAGATGTATCGCCAGAATGAAAACGCTGATACCATCGGGAGACCGTTGAATAATTAACTACATTAGCCTTGAACGCACTGCACATATTACGGGCTGCAGCTCTTACAAAATGCCCTTGCAAGAATTCGTAATACGCAATTGCTCGAATTGCACGTTGATCCATCTTTGCTCATACTGACTCCGCGGAACATCTGACTCGCTTATATATCCTGCGGCATGGAAGGTTCTAGACCATTCTTGTATTTCCCATTCTCGAATGTTCTCGAACTTCATTATTAGAAAAAATATTTTAATTGAAAAAAAAGTGTTGCAAGATTTTTGTACCAACCCAATATATATATATATATATATGTGTGTGTGTGTGTGTGTGTGTGTGTGTGTGTGTATTCTTCAGAGGTAGGGGTCCTTCCCCTTTTACCATCCCCTCCTTTATTTCTTCCGACATTCACAATCCTTCCAGAGCCCCCCCCCCCCAGAGTGTTGACCGCAGCCACTCTTTCCTAATGCACTACTGTATCGCATTTGCACGAGGGCCCAGGAAAACCTGGGCCGATACAAGCGGCTATATTTGGCTGATGTTCAGTTGTATTACCATCAGAAACTCAAACAAACTGCCTCCCACTCAGAGGTTGCCGCGCAGACCAGTGCACGGGCAAGTGGTTACCGCTCCAAATATTGGCAGCCTCCAATGCTGCTTAAGGAGGTTGGAGCGATTCAGTTGAGTCAAATGACAATTTATTCTTTTTTTTTTCAATGAACCTCAAAAAAATGCATGCGAGGTACAGATTTATTCTATATATGCTAATTTTTTTAAATATATAAAGGGCAAAATTATGCATTTTAACATTTATATTACGTAAAGTAGAAAAACTTTTTTGTTACTACCAACTTGAAAAAGCATGACATTATCGATGATTATTATGCAAAAAACTACAACGAATGTTTTATGCAATTCACAATGAAATTTTGAGTAATTCGTAATTATGCCTATTTATATTTACGTCACGAGATTATTGGCTCATGGTTTACGATGGGCAAGATGAGGATTTTTTTTCTAAATGTTCACAAACGTTCAGTTTGCGTTGATCCGTTGTTAGAAATGGTTTTTCTTGGTGCTAAATAACAATGAAAATTACATAACCTTTAGTGTAAAAGTCTTGCCCATCTAACCGCACGTAAAATTACATACATTAAACTCTTTTTTATCTCTGGTCTTTGGTGGTGAAAAAAGTTCAAAAAATTCGTAAAGACTCAGTATAGTGTAAACAATAAAATGTATTTTTTTTATTAAATTTAACCTTAGATTGTGGCTAACGCTCCTACCTCCTTAACTTCAGGGACCGCCGAGCCCGCACACCGACCGCGCGCCCATCTCTGTCGGTTGTGTGTGTGTGTGTGTGTGTGTGTGTGTGTGTGTGTGTGTGTGTGTGTGTGTGTGTAGGCATGGGATAGGTAGAGAAAATTAATCAAAATGACTTTATTGGATCCTTACAATAAGACATTTGAAAATATTCGGGATATTAGAGAAATTGCATGGAGCACGACGTTCATCCGATACTTGACGGTTTCAACTGGCTTCCGTTGTTTTCCCTCTTTCTCGTATTGGCCCCAACTTGGCTTGTAGGTTCGACCCTAGTGCCCGTTCCCGCATACACACACACACACACACTACTGGTGAAAAGGTTTCGATCACTTTGGACAATTGCAAAATGATATTAGGACAATATAATTGATTTAATGTGTCGTGTGTGTAGGAATGTAGCCTGTGATTTATTTCTCGATGAAACGCGACTAGCTCCGAAACTAGGAAGCTGTATTAAGCCTGAAAGCTGTATAGCCTTCTGTATAGGGAAGCTGTATAAGCCTGGGACTGGCTGCATTGGTATAGGTTTTCCGCAGTTTCCCTATACCCATGGCAGAAATGTCATGGTAAATGGAATACAGAGGGGGAATTCAGCTGCGGCCGCAAGGTGGGGATGTATACCGGAATATGGTGGGGAACGTATTAAGGGGGAAGGACCCTGTACAAATGAAGGCTAAAAAAATATATATATATCATTTATTTTATAGAGCTATATAGTATCTTTGTAAAATGAGGAAAAAATGAATTTTATTATTCTAATATAACTTTGCAATTATCTAAAGCGATCGAAAATTTTGCTATTATCGAAAGTGATCGAAATCGTTTGACCGGTTGTGTGTGTGTGTGTGTGTGTGTGTCATGGTATGAATATCCATATAGTATTGCATGAAATTTATTCCTTTGCAAGAGACTTCCACTTTGTAAAAAAAATATAGAAGAAGGAATTTTTATCCTGAAGGCGCAAAATTTTGCCGTAATTATAAGAATCTATATACCCCTTAATAAAAAAAGAAAAACGGATTTTCGCATTGCGTTTAACAGAATATTTTTGGAGATCATATTGCACGATAGCTTATAAATAAATAGAATTATTATACATTAATGTTACGATAAATAATGCACGTTGTTGAAAATCTTAAAAAAAAATACGCAGCAACGAAGCGCATCGTGCAAATATTTTATTTAGCCACACACATATTTAGCCACACGCACAAAAATTTAGGGAGCAAGAAAAAAATCCAAATTTTTGGGGGATTTTCAACAGGCTGTAACTCATACAAAAATGGTCGTACAGCAAAAATAAAAAAAGCAAATTGTAGCTCTAAGTGTCTAGTTTTCGGATCTGAGTTTGAAAATTCTTTTTTGAAAATATTTTTCGAATAATCATAAGAAAACCACCGAAAAATAAATGTTCGAAATTTTTTTGGTTCTTTTTTTAAATCTACGGACGTGGAAATTTTTTTTTCGACTTAACCTCTATATGGACCGGATAGCTTGTTTATTCAGCTTTAATTTGGTTTTTTAAAAATCTCGATACGAGCGTTTCTCGCTGAGATATCGGTGTTTGAATGGAAAAAGATCATTTTGTCTTTGATTACCAATATCTCAGCAACCAATGATCGCACAGAAATTTTGAGGTTGGTTTCAAAAACTTGAATAAATTCTCTACAAGGATTGGCAATTGAATTTTGAAAAAAAATTTTTTTTTCAATCATTACATGAATTTGAAAAAGCGACCAAAAAAGGGCTTTTTGTGGTTTTTTGGAAAATCAAGCGCCCAATCAAAAATATTGCGGAAACCACTAATGTTAAGTGTGCCTTTTACTGTTCAATATACCCACAAAAACCCTACGAAGTTTCAATTTAATCCAGCCAACCGTTTTTTTTCCCACTTGATCGAATTTTTGAAAAAATTAAAGGAGCAAGAATTTCGTTCTGAAAATGTCACAATTTTTATCAAAAATGAAAAAAAAAAAAAATTTCATTTTTCTCTCAATTCTGTATTAGTGACTTGGAAAATTTAAGAAAAAAAAAAATCGAAAATTTTTGAAAAAAAAACTTGCCTTGGGGGTCAACTTTTAATTTATTCAATTAATTTGTGACTAGGAAAATTAAAGTGCGGAAGAGGAAAATCGGTGAGAAAGTGAGTCGCTACATTTCTTTAATTTAGGGCCAATTGAAAAAAAAAAAATTAAAAAAAAAATTTTTTTTTCAAAAATTTTGGAATTTTTTTTTTTCAAAAATTTTCGATTTTTTTTTTTCAAAAATTTTCCAAGTCACTAGTACAGAATTGAGAGAAAAATGAAATTTTTTTTTTTTTTTCATTTTTGATAAAAATTATGACATTTTCAGAGCGAAATTCTTGCTCCTTTAATTTTTTCAAAAATTCGATCAAGTGGGAAAAAAAAACGGTTGGCTGGATTAAATTGAAACTTCGTAGGGTTTTTGTGGGTATATTGAACAGTAAAAGGCACACTTAACATTAGTGGTTTCCGCAATATTTTTGATTGGGCGCTTGATTTTCCAAAAAACCACAAAAAGCCCTTTTTTGGTCGCTTTTTCAAATTCATGTAATGATTGAAAAAAAATTTTTTTTTCAAAATTCAATTGCCAATCCTTGTAGAGAATTCATTCAAGTTTTTGAAACCAACCTCAAAATTTCTGTGCGATCATTGGTTGCTGAGATATTGGTAATCAAAGACAAAATGATCTTTTTCCATTCAAACACCGATATCTCAGCGAGAAATGCTCGTATCGAGATTTTTAGAAAACCAAATTAAAGCTGAATAAACACGCTATCCGATCCATATAGAGGTTAAGTCGAAAAAAAAAATTCCACGTCCGTAGATTAAAAA
Organism: Ophion obscuratus; assembly: GCA_964007375.1. Classification (NCBI taxonomy): domain Eukaryota; kingdom Metazoa; phylum Arthropoda; class Insecta; order Hymenoptera; family Ichneumonidae; genus Ophion; species Ophion obscuratus. The sequence goes on along the minus strand of OZ023319.1, from coordinate 14,057,419 downwards.
AAAAAACCAAAAAAATTTCGAATATTTTTTTTTCGGTGGTTTTCTTATGATTACTCGAAAAAAAATTTCAAAAAAAAATTTTCAAACTCAGATCCGAAAACTAGACACTTAGAGCTACAATTTGCTTTTTTTATTTTTGCTGTACGACCATTTTTGTATGAGTTACAGCCTGTTGAAAATCCTCCAAAAATTTGGATTTTTTTCTTGCTCCCTAAATTTTTGTGCGAAGTGTAGTAACATTTCTCTAATGAATGTCACATTTCAAAAAAAAAATCAGGTTATAGCTGCCGTGGTGGACAGGTTCGACCCAGCGGAAGTTATCAGCCGAATAGACGCCGCCGTAGACGAAATCGGCGTCAAGACCCGGGACGTTGGTAAGGCTGTGCTTCAAATTGGCATGCACGGCGAAAACTCGGCGCACGCGTACGTCAACTCGTTGAAAACTTCAATGAACTCGACATTGAAATCGGTAAGGCTCAAGCATAGCTGGTTTTGCGTTCCATCAAGCAGATCTGCGTGGAAACGGAAATGAAGACAAGAATTTTGTCGTTCGCGCAGATCCAGTTACCGGTCGCCGATTGGGAGAAGTATGGAGGCAAAGCGTTCAAGGATAATAATTGCGGCACTTACCTCGATGATGTGATGGATCTGGCGTCCATTGTTCAGGATGAAATAGACGGCTGTGCTCTCGTCTCCATAATACCGTCGGCCTTTAAGCTTTCGAGTATGTTCAATACTTCGGCCACCGCGATCGAGAGCCTCGGCAAAATCAAAGCGTTGGTCGCGAAGTGCGACGCCCGCAAATGCCAGGGGCTCGAAGGCGAAGAGGTGATCGAGAATCCTACTGCATTTAGAAACGCGGTACGTGTTGAAATTAAATCTCGTGAATGAATCTAATAATATCTCGGTGAGTATTCTTTGCGAAGATATAAATAGTAACAATTATCAGAAGTTAAGTTTCTTTGGGATATTGAGTTCCAAAATGGTCGAAGGTTTGGCTCTACCGTGAAAGTGAAAAATGCCGGTAATGAAATTTCACTTTAAGACCTTAGGCCACAGTAACGGGTATAAAATCATGTGCGAATTTAACCATTTTTTTCGTATGGAAAAGTGATTCACTTGTCAAATTAATTACACATCTATTAGGTGTACAAATAAGTTTTAGGACAGTTTTCAAAAAATTCAAGATTTATTAAAAAAGAAGTAAAACACAGTTATTCATCGAAGTAATATCCATCGCACTGAATGACCTTCAGCCATCTCTCAGGTAACTCGCGGATGCCTTTCGCAAAGAAACTTTCGTCTTGCGAGGTGAGAAATTTAGCGACCCATTTTTCCACTTCTTCAAATGTTTTGAATCGCACGTCAGACAAATCGTTCTGCATTTTCCGGAATAAATGATAATCGGATGGGGCTAAGTCTGGTGAATACGCCGGGTGTGGTACAGCTTCCCATCCAAGCGCTAGTAACGTATCCTTGACCGGTTTACCCACATGAGGCCGCGCGTTGTCATGGAGCAGTTTTACTGGACGTTTTCCTTTACCAGAAAATGGACGTTTCTGCTCAATTTCTTGATTCACTTGCATCAATTGATGACAATAGCGATCGGTAGTAACTGTTTGACCAGGTTTGACAAGTTCATAATACAGTACGCTTTTCACATCCCACCATATGCACAGCATGACTTTGTTACAATGAACATTGCGCTTTGGCGTGGATGTTGTCAGCTCGCCGGGGTCAATCCAATGATATTTGCGTTTCGGATTATCAAAATAAATCCACTTTTCATCGCCGGTCACAATTTTCCACAAGAAAGACTTTCTATGCTGCTTGTTGTAAAGACTCACACAAATGTTAAGACGGCTGTTTTTATTTTCTTGAGTCAGAAAGTGTGGTACCCACTTTGTTCCTTTTCGAATCTTACCCATTGCTTTTAAACGATAAGAAACAGTTTGTTAAGTTACTCCAAGCTGTTCCGAAAGTTGTTTCTCGGTCTGACAAGAGTTTTAATCCAGCAACGCTTGCAGTTCCTGATCGTCCACCTTTAGAGGAGGCCCCGTGCGTTCACGGTCACTAACGTCGAAATCACCTTCTTTGAATCGCTTATACCAATACTCACATGTACTTTTAGATACAATGTTGTCTCCAAGAACAGAACATATCGATTCACACGCTTTCCTAACACTTTTTCCTTGATGGAATTCATAGCGAATGCAGTGTCTAATAAATAGCTTATCAGTCTGCACGTTTAATTTACAGAATTTATAGGTTATGTTTATGACTCCTTTACGTTTCGATACTACATATCAAGCGCCATCTATGATAAGTGAGCGGGACCTTTGAATTAATTTAGAATAGCTGTTATGATACAAAATCGAAGTGTCCTAAAACTTATTTGTACACCTAATATTTAGTATGAATATCAAGCTGTTAGAAAATATATATATATTTTTTTTTCGATGTACAAAATGGCCGACTACTAACATTTTTAAAATTTTTTTAGGCGCTCCGCGGCGTGACATTTAGCATCCACAATTTTTTATCTAGAACGAAAAACAAAAATTCTCGTCAATCTACATTGGAATACCTAGAGATAGTACAGTCGTGCTGCTGTATATTGGAATCGGAAAAAATTAGAAGAAGGTTAGTTTTTTGGCAGGTGATTTTGTAGGTGCCACGGGTGCTAAAACCAAGTTTGCCTAAAAATCGGGGGGGTAGGGTTTTTTTAGGGGATGGGGGTGGTTTAATGCCAAACTACAACCCCCACGAGGTCGGCGCCTGGAGACAAAATGTTCAGAAAAATCCGGGTTTTATTTTTGTCCATAGCGCCGAAGTCGTGGAAGTTCATTTTGGGGGTGAAAAAGTGGGGTGAAATTTTGAAAAATCAGTTTTCATTCGATAACTCTTTAGGACAAATTCGTACAATTTTTGTTCAAATGTAAACGCTGTAGCCCTTGAAAAGACGCGTCGATCGAGTATTCGATCAACCCTCTCCAATAATATCTTTACCCCCAAAAGGATTGTTGAAGAATTAACAAAAAAATTGTTTATTGAATAACTCAAAAACAATCGATTTTTCGGGGATGTTTCAAATGTACGAAATGTAGAGAATAATTTTCTCTATATTTTCGTTCCTATGCACAACTTTTGAATTTTGCGTTTTGGAACCCCTCTCAGGGGTTGAAAATTCAAAATGAAATTCTGGGAAAACTATTGACCGAAACTAAAGAGATACGAGTTTGGCGCTGTGGGCAAAAATGTAGCTGAGGGTTCAAGCTACAAATTCTTCCACGGCGGCGAATTCGTGCCGGCAATAGTTTTCCCAGAATTTCATTTTGAATGTTCAACCCCCGAGAGGGGTTGGAAAATCAAAATTCAAGGGTGGTCCATAGCAACGAAAATATGGAGAAAATTATTCTCTACATTTCGTACATTTGAACCATACTCGAAAAACCGATCGTTTTTGAGTTATTCAATAAACTATTTTTTTTTTTGGTTCGTTAACCATTTTTTGGTGGTGAAGATATTATCGGAGAGTGATGATCGAATATCCGATCGACGCGTCTTTTCAAGAGCTACAACGTTCCCATTTGAGCAAAAAACGCACGATTTTGTTCTAAAGAGTTATTGAATTAAAACCGATTTTTCAAAATTTCGCCCCACTTTTTCACCCTCAAAATGAACTTCCACGACATCGGCGCTGTGGACAAAACTAAAGCGTGGATTTTTCTGAACATTTTGTCTCACGGCGCCGACCTCGTAGGGGTTGTAGTTTGGCATTAATCCGCCCCCAACTCCTTTCATCCCCTATAAAAGAACCCTACACCCCGATTTTTAGGCAAACTTGGATTTAGCACCCGCGGCACCTACAAAATCACCTGTCAAAAAACTAGCCTTCTTCTAATTTTCTCCGATTCCGCGTTTTTTCAGCGACATCACGACTGTACTAAGAAGTACGTACGGAATTAAAAAGATATTGTATTAGGTGTACAAATAAGTTTTAGGATAGTTTTAAAAAAATTCAAGATTTATTAAAAAAGAAGTAAAACACAGTTATTCATCGAAGTAATCTCCATCGCACTGAATGACCTTCAGCCATCTCTCAGGTAACTCGCGGATGCCTTTCGCAAAGAAACTTTCGTCTTGCGAGGTGAGAAATTTAGCGACCCATTTTTCCACTTCTTCAAATGTTTTGAATCGCACGTCAGACAAATCGTTCTGCATTTTCCGGAATAAATGATAATCAAATGGGGCTAAGTCTGGTGAATACGCCGGGTGTGGTACAGCTTCCCATCCAAGCGCTAGTAACGTATCCTTGACCGGTTTACCCACATGAGGCCGCGCGTTGTCATGGAGCAGTTTTACTGGACGTTTTCCTTTACCAGAAAATGGACGTTTCTTCTCAATTTCTTGATTCACTTGCATCAATTGATGACAATAGCGATCGGTAGTAACTGTTTGACCAGGTTTGAGAAGTTCATAATACAGTACGCTTTTCATATCCCACCATATGAACAGCATGACTTTGTTACAATGAACATTGCGCTTTGGCGTGGATGTTGTCGGCTCGCCGGGGTCAACCCAATGATATTTGCGTTTCGGATTATCAAAATAAATCCACTTTTCATCGCCGGTCACAATTTTCCACAAGAAAGACTTTCTATGTTGCTTGTTGTAAAGACTCACACAAATGTTAAGACGGCTGTTTTTATTTTCTTGAGTCAGAAAGTGTGGTACCCACTTTGTTCCTTTTCGAATCTTACCCATTGCTTTTAAACGATAAGAAACAGGTTGTTGAGTTACTCCAAGCTGTTCCGAAAGTTGTTTCTCCGTCTGACAAGAGTTTTCATCCAACAACGCTTGCAGTTCCTGATCGTCCACCTTTACAGGAGGCCCCGTGCGTTCACGGTCACTAACGTCGAAATCACCTTCTTTGAATCGCTTATACCAATACTCACATGTACTTTTACATACAATGTTGTCTCCAAGAACAGAACATATCGATTCACACGCTTTCCTAACACTTTTTCCTTGATGGAATTCATAGCGAATGCAGTGTCTAATAAATAGCTTATCGGTCTGCATGTTTAATTTACAGAATTTATAGATTATGTTTATGACTCCTTTACGTTTCGATATTACATATCAAGCGCTATCTATGATAAGTGAGCGGGACCTTTGAATTAATTTAGAATAGCTGTTATGATACAAAATCGAAGTGTCCTAAAACTTATTTGTACACCTAATATTATTCAAAAGTTGTAAGTATTTGCGCTTAAGAAATGAATTTTCAGTGAAAAATTTCGTTATAACTTCTCTGCGAAATGCAATTAGGAACATAACTTTTAAATTTGAAGTTAATCGAGTGAATATTGTTGAAGTTATCTGTCACGCCAATTGGAAAAAAGCTGTTTCGAGAAGTTTGGGAGTAGTCGGCCATTTTGTACATCGAAAAAAATATATATATTTTCTAACAGCTTGATATTCATACTAAATAGTGTAATTAATTTTATGAGTGAACCGCTTTTTCATATGAAAAAAATTGTTAAATTCGTACACGATTTTATACCCGTTTCTGTGACCTAAGGCCTTAAGGAGGTTGCAGCGGTCCAGGTGAGTCAAACGACGGTTTACAATTTTCTTTTCAATAAACCTTAACAAATGCATACGAGATAGGGATTTATTCTGCACATGCTTATTTTTCATGAAACATATAATTCAAGGGCAAAATTATGCATTTTCATATTTTTACAACGTAAATAAGAAAAAAAAACTTTGTATTACTACCAACTTGAAAAAGTATAACATTATCGATAATTGTTATGAAAAAACTGGGTCAACGAATGTTTTATACAACTCGGAATGAAATTTTGAGTCATTTACAATTATGCCTATTTACATTTGTCACGAGATTATTGATTATCACCATTAATCAAAGGTGAGCAAGATTAATCCAAAAATTAACTCTGTTAATCGTTAAAGCGTGTGTTTTAAAAAATATGACGCAAGTTTAAGCTCTCCGATAAAATTAACAATCTATATGAAATTGTAGGTAATTCTTAGTATGTTTCACTTACTTTAAAAATTAACCAGTAAAATAAGGATTTCATAGTCAGAATAATACATAAATACTTTGCTACAACGGCATTAGTACATAGTACCACAGTAGGTAGATATAGAGATAATAGGGTCTAGTAGGGTAGGCTAAGTAAGGAAGGTACATAAAAAACTAAGTAGATGATATATATATATATATATATATATATATATATATATAGCCAATAAATAGATATCCATTCGATAGTACTCGGTGATGCCGTTTGGATGTCGTTTTGTCAGCTTTATGAATGCCTTTTGGATAACTTTCAGATGCCTTTGGCATCTTGGCATTCTCGTACCTTTAAAAGGATATCTTTCGGATATATCGATTTGATAACTTTACGCTAACGTACCGACGACCCATAAAAGTTAACCTCTGGTTGTCAATTAGTCATTAAAAATTGCCGTATAATTTACTAATTGGTTATATATGTACACAAATAAGTTATCCGCGAAGCGGTCATTAGTGATACTATTTTTAATTGAAACTGGCATCGCTTTGTGGACAACCAAAACGTTATCCAAATCCGTTTCGGGATATCTTTCGGATACCATATAGATAACATTTTGCTACCTGGGAACGGACACAAACTGCCGGAAGTAAAATTTAACGGAAGTTAATAAGACCGTTAATAGTTTTTTGAATTTGACTTAAAAGTTACGTTGTTAAGCGATATGTTTACTTCGTTAATTAAAGATTAACGAAATAACGTTTTTCTGCCCACCTTTGCCATTGAGGGGTGAGGCCACTCTAGAGGCCGAAGAAAGGCTTTTTGAGGATTTTCTTTTTCAGAAAAACTACAAAATACATCGAGATTACAAAAAAAGGTGTCTATCATACATATCAGTGACTGTATACAATAATTTTTTTGAAACGATTAATTTCAAAATGGCGGCTGTGCAGCGTTTATCTCGAAAATGCATTTTTTAAATTGGCCGGAAACGTAACTCAGACAATTTTCAACCGATTCACTTGAAATGTTGAATATATCTTGAAAAATACATTGTCTATGGAAGAACGTAGGATTTTTTTTATATTCCACAGTTCATTGCTAATTAGCAATTATCTGGAGATTTTTTAGGCGAATTTTTCACTTTCCCAAAATTTGCATACAAAATCATTAATAACAAATGAACTATGCAATATAAAAAAAATCCTACGTACTTCCATAGACAATGTATTTTTCAAGATATATTCAACATTTCAAGTGAATCGGTTGAAAATTGTCTTAGTTATGTTTGCCACCAACTTAAAAAATGCAGTTTTGAGATAAACGCTGCACAGCAGCCATTTTGAAATTAATCGCGTCAAAAAAATTATTGTATAGTCACTGATATGTATGATAAATACCCTTTTTGTAATCTCGATTTATTTTGTAGTTTTTTTTTAGAAAAAAAAGCCCCAAAAAGCCTATTTTTTTGGCCTCTAGAGTGGCCTAAGGCCTTAAGGGGAGGGTAGGGGTTTCAGCGTGAACAAAAAGCACTTTTTTGCGAATTTTTTCCATCTATATGGATGGAGTAAATTTATTGAAATCTTTTGTACATTGTTAAGTGTCATTTCAAGAACAATCCGTGAAATTTGTACGTGAAAATATCCACAAACAAGCCGGTGACGAAGCTTTTCCAAGAACGCCTTTGGAAAAACGCGATTTGCGGTGTTCACTGTATCTCAGCTAGAAATTATCTGAATTCAAGTACCATTAAAATTTAGTCAAAGTATCATCAAATCCTCCCCCCAACGGTCTTTGATATTTTTTGTTTTTCATTTCTAATCTTTTGGTGGTCATGTAAAGTGAAAAGTGCTATTTTTCACGAAAAATTCCGTCATTTTGGGAAACCTCCTCAATGTAAAAAAAATCTCAAACTCACCGTTGGGGGGAGGTATTTTATATGTAGAAAGTGTGCACCAAGTTTGAAATAAATCGATCATGTATTTTTCAAATAGCAGTGAACACGGACTTTGACAAAGTGGTTTCGAGAAAAACGCGTTTGAAGTTTAGAGAAGTCGTAGCTATAGTGTTAGAGGAGCGGGACTAAATAGTCAATAACTTCGAGAGTTTTGCTCTGATTGACTTGAAATTTTGGGATTATGTTCTTGAAATTTTTAACCATAAGAAAAGACAAAAAAATCGTTTTTTCAAAAGTGCAAACCCCTACCCTCCCCTTAATTAATATTGTGTGTTGTCGAAATACGGCAACCCTGCGGACATTGATCAATATTTAATCTATATGGTTTACGATGGGCAAGATGGGGCTTTCTTCCTCTAAATGTTCACAAAGGTTCAGTTTGCGTTAATCCATTGTTAGAAATGGTTAATATTGGTGCTAAATAGCCAAAAAAAATTACATCACCCATAGCGTGTACGTCTTGCCCATCTGACTGCACGTAAAATTACATGCATTCAACTGTTTTTCAATTCTGGTGTTGTGGTGAAGTTTTTTTACTTTGATTCGCAAAGACTCAGTATAGCTTAGACAATAACATATGTTTTTTCAAATTTAATCTTAGATTTTGGCCATCGGTTTAACCTCTTTAAAAAAAAAAAAACATTTTTAGTGCCGGAATTCTGAATCTCAACGATCTTTTTTCATGTTTCATAGATCGTACACTACGTGCAGCAGTTGGCGGATCACACTTCGGCGACGATTCAAATCATCCAGGATGATTACCAGCAGTCGGTACAAGATACCGACACCATCTATAACTGTATAAGGTACACTACCGATTATCATCAATTCATCGAGGAAGCGTCCCACGTACTCTTGGACACCGTGGAGTGCGTGGTTGGTCCTATAGAAGAAATGGAAGAATAAACACCGTTCATCACGATATAGCCTCGCGTTAATTGGAACGAAATTGGCAATATCTGTTGATGACAGTTCGTGTCTTCGATGCTTGTTCTCGTTAGCATTGACGATTACTGAGGCACGACTAAACGGCCGAAATCGTTATCGAAGTATCCGAGACAAGGAACTGCCCGCGACCAAATCCGCAAGGGGCGCTTTTATCGGTTTAAGGCGGTGATTTTTTAAATTGGATATAATCGATTTATTTAAATAAAGATCACGATGATCCTCGTAATCTTCGTTCATTGACGTTAGGAAAATAAATATTAGGGAAAACATATTTTTATTATATCGTAATATTGATGTTGCGAATAAAACGAAAACTCTGATGAGAATCGAGCAAATGAAAAGTTTACAAACTCAATAGGGATGTTTCCAGTAACCATGAATAAAAAAATATTGTTATGAGGTGATAGCTTATAATTAAAGTAATCCTCGGAAGTGCCTATTTAATTTTATTTTGGTGAAAATTGTAGATACATTCATATGAATAAATTGTAAAAAAGTATTCATAAGTCGGGTTAAAAAGAACACCAATCAGAGTGTGTCACACTTTGCAAGACACGAGCGAGTCAACGCTCTGAGCATACTGCTGCTTATACCAGGCTGTTACTGTTTACTTTGTCTTCAAATATTGGGTTGGTAAGAAAGTCTTGCGACACACAACATGAGTAAAATATAAAAACATTTTATTTTAACAGTAAACAATTATTCAGTAATGTATGCTCCCTCTGTATCTACAACTCATGCCCAACGCTCTGGTAGACTTTGCACGCCTGCACTCCAGAATTCTTTGGGTCGTGAATTGAAAAAGTCGACCAGTGTATTTTTGAGATCCACGACATCGTATTTTTTATCCTGTAAATAATTTTTTAAAGCTCGAAACAGATGGTAGTCGGTAGGTTCTAGGTCTGGTGAATACGGTGGATGCGGTAGAACTTCCCATCCCAGCTGCCAAATAGATTGTTGTGTCATCTTAGCTACGTGGGGTCGAGCATTGTCGTGGAGAAGCCGAACTTGGAGACGTTTACGCCTTTTTTGTTTGATAATTTCAGCCAGCTTTTGCAGTTGTGCAGAGTAAGTATTTGCATTTATCGTGGCGTTGGATGGGAGCAGTTCGTAATATAGCATGCCCTCAGAATCCCACCAACAACAGAGTAAAACTCTCTTCACTTCACGGGGCAGCTTAGGGGTCGGATCTGGTTTTTCTCCTTTCGGTAGCCATTGTCGCTTACGTGTGTAGTTAACATAAAGCACCCAGCTTTCATCTCCAGTGACTATTTCTTGAAGAAAATCCTTTCTGTGTGGACGTTGCAGGAGTGAAAGACAGATGGACATGCATGTCGCTTTGTTTGATTCGCTGAGATCGTGTGGTATCCAAGAAGAAACAACTTTTCTGTATCCGAGATTTTGTAAATGTTGGAGAATCGTGGGATGGCTACAGCCGAGTTTGTAAGCTAATTCCCGTGACGACGTATTAGGCTTTGCCTTTGTAAGTGCTCGTAGTTCTTCATCGTCGACAGTTGATTTCCTGCCGGACCTAGGTTTGTCTTCAAAAGATGTATCGCCAGAACGGAAACACTGGTACCAATGGGATATCGTTGAATGATGAACTACGTTGGCCTTGAACACACTACACATATTAGCGGCTGCGGTTCTTGCAGAACGCCCTTGTAAAAATTCGTAATATGCAATCGATCGAAGTGCACTATGATCCATCTTCGCTCGTACTGTCTGCGCGGAACAACTGACTCGCTTATATACCCTACGGCATGGAAGGTTCTAGACTAGTCTTGAATATACTACTCTCGAATGTTGTAGAACTTCGTTAGAAGAAAACATATTTTAATCGAAAGGAAAGTGTCGCAAGACTTTCTTACCAACCCAATACAATTTGTAAGATTTCTCGATTGATTTTTAATTCTACTCGAACTGTACTAATGGAGACGATTCGTGAAGACAAATAGTTCGAATTTGCCTAGGATTCACTGCATAATGGTGGCCAATGTCTTTACGAAAACAGCAACTTCTACTCGGCTAAATTCAGAAGCGCGAAGACTTCTATGTAAGTATACCCTAAAGAATTGTTATTTGTGCAACAAATCATGTATATTGCGTTAATAATATTGCAAACTGTGTAATTTAAACAAATTTTTGAGGTTATGTCTCGTTTTACAACTTATTTTGCTTTATTTAATTGCGGGTCTTCAAGACAATCATACGGTGATGAATATAATTTATATAGAATTCATCCTTGAACTTATTAATTCTGAAATATTTGTTATTGTGTTTGTTTAGAGACCCGTATTTTGCAGAATATGACGTCACGCGCCGTTAAGGTAGCACAAGCGCGCGCTCGTACTGCCTTAACGGGTTATACGCAGTTAGAAATTTCAAAAAATCTTTCGAGAAACTTGAAACGCGTTTTTCTCAAAACGGTGTTTTCAAAGTCGGTGAGCACGATTTCTCAAAAGTGGCTCATCCGATCGGTCTGCAATTTTAACACAACCTTGTCAGATATATTCTCCAGGTATTGATCGAAGGAACAAGATTTCCGATAATTATTTCTATTTTTTTTCAACGATTAAACGGAAAAAATTTGGTCGAAGATCGAAATTGTTTCTTTCCGGAGCCACCATTTTGTCACAAATTAAAATTTCGACTATTCCTTCGATCAATACCTGGATCACGGTCTTACATACAGGTCTGGAAACTCCGTTAGTTCACATGGTTCCTTTGCTGAAGTTCGCCGCGAGAGGCGCTGCAATCGAGGAGTCAGTGTACGAGAGAGACAGCAATACTCACTCTCACTCACCAAGGCTTGCAACCAGTATTTTTATCGGAGTTACTACTTTCAAATATTTCTACGTGTACGTGTTCATCATTTGTTGTTTTTCCGAACAATAATATGGAGATAGCATTTTATATTACAGTACAAATATAATTTCCCGTTTATCATTCATATAATAACAACTATTTATTCCTTAGAATTCAAATAATGGCGTCTTATAATGGCAATAAGAAAGATTTTTAGTCATTATCGTTCTGCAGGGGGAGGGGGGGGGGGGTGGCGGAATGTACAAAATAACGAAAAAAACCAAAACGTTATTTCCTTTTACGACAATCTTTTTTTTTATTTCATATTTTCTTGAAAGGCCTCATGTGCAGCCTTATGTAATACATTATCGCGTATGATAAAATATCCGAACCATGTTTTTCACATGGAAAGGAAAACTTATATCCCGTCAATACATCTTCGAGTGTTAAATCAAACACGTGAACCTTTGTGATTTGATTAATTTATTGCCAAACACAGAACATAAACACTACGAAGTGGAAAAAATTGCATTCAAATCTAAGATTCTATTTAAATTTAACTTTTGTCCTAGTAAAAAGGAACGCATCAAACGTGATAGACATAAAACCGATAATGTTAGATAAATATATATTATTTAAATTATTACCTGTAATTAATAGTAGCGAAAGAATTAAACACAATTCTTTGTACTGGGATGATGGTTTCGACGATTCTACCATCGTGCTATGAGAGTTGTTAGTTTATTCTGCGGCTACCTACGTCGAGTTAATAAGAAGCCTGCTTCATAAAAAACTAGTTCAAATAAAAAACCGGTCACGTAATAAACTATACAGTCTATAGCCAGAGGAAGGGCATAATCGTGATCGACAGGGTACTCGATGACATACTCTGCCTCCCATTCTTCTTGATCTGAAACGGCCTCTAATTTTCGTCGAACTTCGTCACGATACTTGACCATTTTGGGTTCCGATTTTTCGCCACTCAAAGCATTCAGATCCCTTAGCGATATCAAAATCTGCGGCTCAGGTCGTTCTGTAATGGTACAATTGCCATATTTTGGAGGCTTAATCACGCTATATACTGACAGCAGTTTATATAGCTGCAAAACATTGATAGTTTCACTTTTAGGCTTCTGTAAGCCTTATTGCACTCCGGTACTACGCAGGACTTCGGCATTACTTCGCGGTTACTCGACGACCATATACAGATAATGTGTTCGCTGTCAAAACTGACTCCTCGATACTAGCGACACCACGATTTCTGTTTCAATAGTGGAACCACCCCCACCACCCGAATTTCATCGAGTTTCCAGACCTGTATGTAAGACCGTGACCTGGATTCATCTTTCCCCTAAAAGAATCTTTTTGGTTTTTTTCATTTTAGATAATCCAAACCGGAGATACTTTGCTCACCGCCGGACACTTTTTTTTCAGGGACCTCCAGGAAACTTCCCACAGGAGCAATGTTAATGAATATTTTTGAAAATAAAAAATGCCAATCTAAAGCTAAAAGATGCCACTACACTGCCTAATACTTTTCGTTTTGCCCAAATGAAATCCTTTTCTAGAAAAAATTCGTGAAAAAAACGACTTTTTTGGCGTTGCAACTGCGTATAACGCCTTACATGAGTGGTCTGGGTGTTTTGGCGCGTATTTTTAAATGGATGAATAAAGTCGCGATTTTTGAAAAATTCGCTGCATGTAAATATATCATCTCTCAACTTTGAACGGATCGAGTTGAAATTTTCAGACAAAATTTTTCAAATGTTATATTTTATGAATCCGCCGATAACCAACAATCGATAAGTGCAAACATGTTAACAGGTGTAAGCCCTTAAGACGGAATGACACCTCATCGCGGTCGATATGGTAAAACAATTATAGATACCCAAAAATCTCTGAAACGGCTCTTCGGATCCCGTCGAAACTTTGCCAAACGACGTCAAACAGATAGACGAATAGCTGTCTGCCGCTCAAATTTTCTGAATTTGAGAAAAAAAACGTAGATTGTCTTATCATAAGCCAATCTACTATTTTTATCACAAATTCAGAAAATTTGAGGGGCAGACTATCGTCTATCTATTTGACGTCTATCTATTGTTCGTCTATCTATTTGACGTCGTTTGGCAAAGTTTCGACGGGATCTGAAGATCCGTTTAAGAGATTTTTGGGTATCTATAATTGTTCTACCATACCGACCGCGATGAGGTGTCATTCCGTCTTAAGAGGGAATGACACCTTATCGCGGTCGGTATGGTAGAACAATTATAGATTCCCAAAAATCTCTAAAACGGCTCTTCAGATCCCGTCGAAACTTTGCCAAACGACATCAAATAGATAGACGAATACCTGTCTGCCCTTCAAGTTTTCTGAATTTGAGAAAAAAAAACTAAATTGGCTTATGATAAGCCAATCTACATTTTTTTCTCTCAAATTCAGAAAATTTGAGGGGTTGACAGCTATTCGTCTATGTATTTGACGTCGTTTGGCAAAGTTTCGACGGGATCTGAAGAGCCGTTTCAGAGATTTTTGGGAATCTATAATTGTTCTACCATACCGACCGCGATAAGGTGTCATTCCCTCTTAAATATAATAACGATTGCAACTGACAATGTTGAATCTTCTGTCGCTTCTCTTTAATTAGTAATTTTTTTGAATTAATCGGAGTGGTGGTGAAATTTCGTACCTGAACATTTTCGCGGACGTTTTTTTTTCTCCCGCTTCCTCTATGGCGTTTATGCTCAATCTGTCTTCAGGACAATCGCTCTTTCTCGATGGAAAAAATCAACTTTTAGTATCCGTAATAACATATTCATTTTGCTTCCATCAAATACACGAAACAGCTCGGGGCCTAATTGTCCCGCGCGCGTTAAACAAAATCTCCGAATTGACAATCCCGACCACACAGAATAAAGAAAAGAACGGCCAACGAAGAAAATAGATTTAAAAATTGAAACGTTAATACTGAAGTTGAAAACTGGTAAAGTGGACCAAGGAGGTGGACCACGGTCTTACAGGTCTTGCAACGAAGCTAAATTTGCGTGGTGGGGGTAGGCACGCTTATCGGCTTTACTTTTCGATTCACTAGGCGTCGCTACGCGTCGTTACTAGCAAGGGCGAGTAGTTTCCCCCTTACCTCTTGACGGCGAATGGACCAATGGTGTTTACGTATGTTTTTGTGGCGCGATTGTCGAAATAACCTTTATTTGCGACCATATACCAGAAGGTTCTACGCGATTTACCGTGATACATTTTTTATCGTGTTTTTACGCATAAGTGTGAATTTTTTTTGGTAGTGTTTGCGAAAAAAATGCGAAATGGCTAAGGGTCGCGCGGTTCGCAATTGTAAAACGGGATACAAAAATTGTAAGCAGAAATGCTTCGTGTTTTACGTGCCCAGAAACGTCGAACGATACAAAAAATGGCTCGATGCTATTCCGGGACCGAAAGAGTCTCATTACGTGTGCGAAAAACATTTCGAAGAACGATGTATTGTGAGACATTGGAGAAAAAAGGATGTAAATGGTCGTAATATGTGCTGGTATGAATTAATGTAGCCAAAAAGTTCTCAGTTTTTTTTAGATGAAAGTAGTCATCTTTTTTTTAATCAACACATTTTTTTTATTGGTTTCGTATATTATGCAGTTTACACGACAGTACGGTAAATTAAGTTAGGGCAAACGGCGTATTGCGTTGCGTTCAGGAGGGAAAAGGACAGAAGAGCTATTTCTCTCTTCGTCGCACCACAACTTCCCCTTGCCGTCACGCACCAAGTAGCCGAAATCGGAATAAAAAACAGAACCGCCAAGGGTGCCTACCCCCACTACCGCCGTTGTCAGACCTGTATGTAAGACCGTGTGAGGTGGACGTTATCACAATTTGTCCAGGAGACCGAAAGTCGATAACGCCGTAGAATTCGTAGCGCGCGATCTGGCGGTGAAAAATCGTACTTCCATGCTCGGACGCTCGCGTGCGCGAAGAGTCTGCCGCGTGCGTTCCGCGCAGTCTACGGTCCCGCGGTCCCGCAGCAACACACACAAAGCGCACAGCAGCATCATTTTTTTTTGCTGGTAGAAGAAACCGATACAAGATCGCGTTACAGGGGATCAAAAAGCCGGCAAGAGTGAGTTACGCCGTTGGGAATAAGAAGGCTTCGGTCGTGAGGGCTTGTAGACTAAGGTAGAAGACAAACGTCGATTAGAGAAAAACAAGCGATGGAAAGTACGGAGGACAACGAGCACGACGTGCTTAGAAAAGTTTTAACGAACGAGGAATTGGCCCAAATACCGCAAGAAGTCGGGAAAAAGCTCACGACGTATTTCACCGAACATTTCGAGGAGTATTTAACGGCCAAAGCGGTTTTTCAACATGGACGTCAGAGCCTCGGTAATTACGAAGAGACATACACGTTTATATATCTACATGGCTTCAATTTTTCACGCATAATTTATCTCCCGCCTTAACCTCTTCAATGCGATGCCTTTTTTTTGGCCCACGAGCTCTCCTTCCCACCTCCCTGCTACGTGCAATTTCGAACTCTAACCGATAAGCGAAGAAAAACAAGCGTCAACTTTCGAGGCTAAGCGGCTTACTTGATGTTTGTGGCTTTTTTCTCTTTCGATTCCCAGAACAAAGGGTTGAAAAACTTCAGAAGGAAAGTTCCGAACAGAAGCTCGATCTGGACGAATGCAGAGGAAAATTGGAACTTGCTGAAAATTTTACCAGCGAATTACAGGGAAAACTTGACGAAGCAAAAAACGAAATATACAAACTGCAGGAGTCGGTTAAGAGGTATGGAATTTCAAAAATGATAACGATAAAATTCTTAACTATTGGCAATGTTAGTTCGGAAAGTAACATTTTACCGTTTGGTTGACAATGTTTTGCCATGGCGATGCCAAATGCAGTATAGTGTAGCTTAAGGGGGGAGATACCTTTAGACAAAAAATGCATATTCTCGTGATTTGTTTTTAACAGGAAAGTTTTTCTCGCAATTTTTAAGATTTAGGACATTTTTTATGACTATTATATTTTATAATAAATTTAAAAAACGAAGACTTTTCTTCTATTAATACTCATTTGCAGAATATGAACCAAGGAAAATTGACAAATGTCGAAGAATCAATTAAACGGTACATTTAAAAAAAAAAAGATTGAATTTTCAAAAAAAAAAAAAACAGAAAATAACTACATTTTGCAATAAAAAAATACTCTTTTTATTTTCAGAAACATTTAGGGTCATGTTTTAGACCATCAGGTTAGAAAGATTTTTACCAAACTTCATTAGAAAAGGTTGATTAGTTTTTGAAAATGCGGCTTAGAAAACCGTGCCATATCTTTGCCATTTCTAAAGATTAATCAAATAAAAGTACCATGTAACAGTCAAAAGTAGTAATAAAACATACCCTAAGTCTCAATACGGGTGAAGAAAACCATTTTGACAAAGATTCATGAGAATCAGCTAGTTTTTTCTGTCCCTAAAGGTATCTCCCCCCTTAAAGTTGTCACTGGACTAAACAGATGTTAGGTTGGATTAGCGAAGTACAGACTGGGAGTGATAGGAAAGGGTTCAATTGGGAAGGCGAATGCATAAAAACCTGCAAGGGTATACGCTGGAACTCCGGAGAAACAAAAATTCAAATAGATTATTATATTTGCATACTGTTTCACATGTGAGTGTGTATACATACACATACACACACACACATATATATATATATAAATTTTGAACGGAAATTTATTAACGTTATTCTTGAAGCCCTTTCTGACGTTGTGTAAGAAAATAAAAATATTCCGGCCCATACTTTCGAATTTATTATTAAAGAAAAAAAAAATATACCCACTTTTCGATCGGCCAGGGTGGCTAGACGCCTCAAAAAAGTCCGGTTTCAGATATGTTTCATAATTATTGTATTGAAAAATATTTAAAAGTCTGGTAGATACAATGGTTTCTGCGGACCGCTGTTTGAAAAACGTTCTTTGCGGTGACCACTGCTGCTCGAAAACAAATCATCGGAAATAAAAAAAAACAAACGCATTTAGGTTCTGCAAGAAATGATCTAGTGCTTGGACAAATGATGTAATGGAATATTCATTTTTGAAAAAATCGCCACAGTCCAAATTGTTTGTATCAATATTCGATTAAAAAAAACGCTCTTTTTTCATTGATAAAAAAAAAACACTTTCCAGCAAAAGAAAATTCCTTTTTTCAAGCACTGCTTATTGATATATAAAGAAGCTCGTAAAATTTGACGTTGATCGGTGCAGTCATGTTTGAAATATTGTGGTCACCGATTTAAAAAAAAGTAAATTTGAGAAAAACGCCTTTGTACATCGCCGGTTCGCGGCGCCTACCCATAAACGAGCCATAACTGCCTCAACTTTGAGCAGGACAGAGTGAAATGTTTACAGAATATTTTTGGAACGTTCTATTTCGACCATATATTGATATAGTCGTAATCATCTTAAACTATTTTTATTCTCGTATGATAGTAGTAACTCGAACTAACCCAAAAAAAGAAACCCCGCATCTTTATTGTACAATAATAGTAGTAGTTTTTTTTTGGTATTTCCCTCTGAAATATCAACTGGTGTGTAATTTTCAAGTTTTGAGAATCGTTTGAATAAATATTACGACTATATATATATATATATACAAGGTGGACACCTTGTATACCTCTTATCTCCGCCACCCGAAATAACTCGGCAATTATCGACGTGACAAACAAATGTTCCAGACAAAAGTTGTACATTGTGAAGGGGACCATCAAATGCGACCAATTTTTTAAAATTTAGTTGGAGGCGCTGACGCACAGTGAAGGTCACCTCCACTTTTTCTTTTCACGCAATGGTACATTTCTTTTCACCTATCTTGTGGAGCACCCCAAGCCGCATAAAAAAGCATTAACGGGTCAAAGTCGTTCAAGGTCATTCAAGGTCACCTATTAAAATGAAATACAAATCTAAATATCTCGGATCACTATCAAATATTTGGTGGTGATCCGAGATATTTAGATTTGTATCATCGATATTGACCTTGAATGACCTTGAACGACCTTGAACCCCTTATTGTTTTGGCGACTTGAGGTGCTCCACAAGAAGGTTGAAAAAAAAATGTGCCATTCCATTTAAAAAAGTGGAGGTGACCTTCACTGTGCGTCAGTGCCACCACCGAAATAAAACAAATTGGTCGCATTCGATGGCCCCCTTCGCACCGTACAACTTTTGTCTGGAACATTTTTTTGTGACGTTGATAATTACCGAGTTATTTCTGGTGGCAGAGATAAGAGGTATAGAGTCTGTATAGAGTCGTGATATTTTACAAACGATTTTTATCACTCGAACTTTACATAAAAATTAATATCATATAAGGAAAAGCCCAAACAAATTACGACTATTATTGTACAATAAATTAAAAAAACAAGCAAGGCTCGTTTGCTTCGGTTTGTTTGTTCGGGTTAGTACTACTGTTGTACGTACAATAAATGTCCAGGTCAATGCCATTATGGTATAAGAAATGTTCTCTAAGGTTTTCAAAACTTCCCCCGAGATAGTATTAATTTTCAGCCCATTTTGAAGAGTTGAGACTTGTTGCAAAAAATCTTTCGAAGGATTTTGCGATGGAGCCTGGATTTGACTTATTTACGACGTACGGACAAACCTCGATATAACGAAATGCTCAGTATAACGAAGATTTGTCCATTCCCTTCCGACAGACACCCGAAACCTTGATATAACGCAGGGTGTCTACCGACCTGAAAAGTCATAAAAAATCTCAAATGTCATGAAATTACACTCGACCCTGAAAAAGTCACGAAAGGTCATGAAAAATTACCAGTCTACCTGAATTATTCAATCTACCTGAACAATCATTTACCCTACTAAATGATTGTTGATTCTATATTCAATATGAACTAACTTTGTGGTACTTGTCGATAGAGAAGCGAATATCGAATTGAAAGAAAATAAAATGGAAGAAAGTAAAAGAAAATTATGCGTTATCTCAACATATATTAGTTTTTCTTTGTTATTCGTGTAAAGCGGCTAGATGATATTACTCAAAGTTTCTAAATGTATGTAATATTTTTCTAGATGTTCCCAAAATATATTTCTTTACAGCAATCTTGAAATTATGTTTGTCTCGCATTTTTTTTTTTTTTTTACTACATATGGAATTGTACAGTTTGGTGACTTTTCGTTTATTCCGTATACTTTTTATTGGCATACAACACACATCTGTTTGAAAGAGCAAAATGAAAATATAAAAATTTAGAAAATCGGTCGCACTGTAGAATCATTAAGTTACTTCTATGCCCGAAAGTCATACTAAGAGTCATGAAAAAATCCCCATTCCTTGCCTTAAAAATCCTTAAATGTCATGCAATTTCAGTTCTGGTCAAAATTAGACACCCTGTAACGACATAATAATATACATGGTGCTCTACTTGCTAATTGCTTGTAAAAATTCCTCTAATTCAAACGTTTCTTTCTTAAAAAAATATCCCTGTATTTATCGAACTAACATATTTTTTTTAAAGAACATTTCAAGGAACATGACCTCGATATAACGAAAATTCAATAT
The DNA here is from genome assembly GCA_964007375.1 of Ophion obscuratus. Classification (NCBI taxonomy): domain Eukaryota; kingdom Metazoa; phylum Arthropoda; class Insecta; order Hymenoptera; family Ichneumonidae; genus Ophion; species Ophion obscuratus. The sequence goes on along the minus strand of OZ023319.1, from coordinate 14,037,075 downwards.
ATATTCAACGGAATTTGTTGTTTTTTGCACTGATGGGTTTGAGCCTGTTTGAGTCCCCAAATCCAATGTCAATCTTTTTTTCTTCCTCACTTTCGATAATTTACAGATTGAGCAAAGAAAACTCGGAATTCCGAAGGCAAAGGGATGCGGCGGTGGATGAGAGAGACACTCTCCAGATGCAAGCGGAGAGGCGGGATCACGAAGTCGAGAGGATGCGTATCGAGCTCGCATCCCTGGGAGGGCAGTTGCAGGCGGCGGTCACTGCAAAATGTCAGGCGCTCACGGACATCGAGGAAATTCAAAGTCGCGAGATAACCGTCGAATTTAAGTAAGTTCGCGATGTGACGAAACTCGATAAAAAGCGTCTCGATGCAGCGCTTTTGGCGATAAACTAGCCTCAATGCGAAAAGGAGTATGACAGATCGAGACACTTTATTTTTTATTTTCACGGGTTTTGGGGATAAGAAAACTGCGATGGTCTGATAAAAGTATTTAACTTTCTAATGCGGCTTGTAATAAAAATTGCGCTTCTCAAATTTCAAAAAGATTAAAATCGTCATTCACTTCTCTTAATTAATACATTTAAATACATTGGAAAATCGCCTAGTGGTCGAATGTTCAATTTTTTTCAAGCCGTCGGAAAATTATGCCATTGCCCCGAGCCACGTCACAATAATCGTTTGCGGAAAATTCTTCAAAAACAATTGTCCGAGTGGCAAGTTCTCTAATGCAATTTCCCGAAATAATTATTTCACGAACGAACAATTTCCCGAACACAGTTTATCGAACGATCAAATTAAAAATAAAATGTATAACTTCAATTTTGAACAATTAATATTTGCATTAATATTGCATCAGTAATCGAGGCAAATACTTCGTCGAACGCAATTTTTTACGTTGGTCAATCAATTCGCTTTATTTAGCTGTGTCATTTTGCATTAAAACTCTTGCGATTTTTTTTCAGTATGTCTCACTGGAAAAAACTTTATCGAGTTAAGATACTAATTTAAAGTTTACTTAGTTAAGATACTCATTTAATAATAACTGAATAATTAAACTATTATAAAATTATGAAGTTATTCAGTTAATTATTAAAGTAAAATTGGGTTTGTTTGAGTTTGTTTGGCAAACGTTTATTCCGGAAATTGTTCATTCGGGGCAGGGTTGCGAAACTTGTAATGAAAAAGTAATGCATTATTCATTACTTTTTTAATGGGTAATGAAAATATTTCACATTACAAAATGTAATGTAATGGGTAATGAAATTCTTTTAAAATTTGTTACATTACAAAATTTCATGCAATGAGTAATGAAATTTTTTCACATTATTAATGTAATGTAAAAAATCTCCATTACTCCATTACTCCATTACTCCATCGGGACGGAGCGATCCAATGCAAAAACCGCTGCCCCTAATGGGAAACAAACAATAATCCTCATTACATTGTAATGAGTAATGGATATTGTTTACATTGCATTGCATCACTAATGTGAAAAACTTCCATTACTCACTACCTTATATTGCGTAAAGTGAAAAAATTCCCTAGCTCATTACATTACATTTTGTAATGTAAAGAAAATCCATTAGTTATTACATTGGGCTTTGTAATGTGAACAAATTCCATTACCCATTACATTGTAATGGGTAATGAAAATATTTCTCATTACAAAATGTAATGTAATGAGGAATGGTAATTATTTACATTACAAATTCCAATGTTATGAGTAATGGCAATTGTTTGCATTACAAAATGTAATGTAACGAGTAACGGAATTTTTTTTACATTCCCAAATGTAATGTAATGGGTAATGACATTTTTTTTCATTACATAATGTAAAGTAATGAGTAATGAAAACGCTAATGCATTACATAAAGTAATGCATTATTTGCTACCCTGATTCGGGAAACTGTCCATTCGGGTTATTGTATTCGAGAAACTGTTCATTTTATAAATAGTTTATTCGGTAAATTGTTTTCGGCAAATTGTATTTGACAAATTGTTTATCCGGTAAATTGTTTCCGGCAAATTGTATTTGACAAATGGTTTATTCGGGCAATTGTTATCGAGAAATGGCCGTTTGCGCAATTGTTTCTCGAGTAAATTTCCGCAAAGCCAAATTAATATAGTGAACGACTATACATTTAAACCCGCGGTGTTCTCTCGTTCCCAAAGGGAAAAACGTTTCGAGCAAGAGCGGGTCCTTCTGTCCCAGCAATTAGCCGGTCTGGAGGAGGAGCTGTCGAAGCGTACGTCCGAGTTGCAAACTACGCGTGCAGAATCATCGGCCCGTGCGTTGCTGACGGATACGCGTTTGCAGCAGCGCGAGGAGGAGCTGAGAATAGCGAACGAGGCGTTGGCGAGTTTGCGCGAGGCGGTCGGCAACAGTCAGCGTCGTTCGGACGAGTTGGCGCAAAAGCTCGAGGAGCAGCGAAGTCACGAGCTCTCGATGCACGCGTCTTATCGCGAGGAAGTTGGCGCGCAGACGAGGCTGGCGGATCTTTACAAGGGAATGGCGGACGAGTCGAACGCGAAGGCGGAGGAATTCAGCGAGGCGGTTAAGGAGCTCCAATCGTTGTTGGAGCAGGCGACCGAGCAGTACGGTGCCCTCGAGAGCGAGTACGGTCAGCTGAAGGTTCAACACGAGGAGACGATAGCGGAGGACACGTCGCGGATCCAAGAGTTGGAGAAGGAGCTCGACCGAGCGAACGAATTGTTGAAGAACATAAAGCAGGAGAGATTGGATCAAGCGGTGGAGCAATTAGCCCCTACCGCCGCGATCGCCAGTCGCGTGCTCAAAAAGGGCCTCAGCCTGACGCAGATTTACACTCAATTGGTGGACGCGACGAACGAGCTCTCACTCGAGAGGGAGGAGAACGAGCGCATGAAGTCACAGATGGACGTTATATTGCGCGAATTGGAGGAAAAAGCACCGGCGTTGCAGCAACAACGGGAAGAGCTCGAGCTCGCTCTCGAGAACAATGCCACCCTGGCGAGTCAATTGGACGAGATAAACGCTGAGAACAATCGTCTTCGAGAAACGGCGGACGAGGCTGATCGTATCGCCAAGCATCACACACGAGAGAACGCGCGTTTGAAGAGCGAGCTAGCCGATCTCGCGAGGCAAGTTTGCTTCCTGTTGAAAGAGGTGCAGGAGAGCCGTCGCTCCGGCACGATCGACACGAGTGCCGATTTCTCCACAAGCATGGAGACTGATCTCGCCTCGTCGCAGATAATCAGCAAGCGGCTCGTCACGTTTCGCGACATCGAGGAACTCCAGGAGAACAATCAAAAGCTCCTGTCCATCGTGAGAACCCTGTCGTCTCGCCAGGAGGAAATCGAGCGCGCCACCGAGGAGATCAGCTGCGGGGAGATGAAGGAAAAATTGGACGGTTATTTGGAACAATTGGCGGACATGCAAGCGGCCATGGATCGACAGGCGAAAATGGTGGACGGCTTGGTCAGACAACGAGACATGTACAAAAACATGTATCAACAGTCCGTGAAACAAAGCAACGTTGCGCAAGCGCCCAAGGAGAACGCGGAATCAACCGAGAACGAAACGAGTCCGGCGACCAACGTGGAAGAAACCGCGACAAAGGTCACCCCGACGTCCGAAGTCGCGACCGCGAAGATCAAGTGTTTGGAGAAAGAGGTGGAGGAGCTTGAGAAGAAGAGGAAACAGGTGAGCGACGAGTACGAGACCTACAAGAAAGACAAATGCGCCCACGAGCGTATGGTGGGGGAGGAAGTCGAGAGACTGCGAAAGGAGGCCGAGTCAAATTCGACACGTTGCTGTCGTCTCAAAGCACAGCTGGACACCGCGAACGAACGTTTCGGCCTACTGCAAGCCAACGTTGCCTCGTACAAATCGCAGATCAAAACGCTCGAGCAGAAATGCACCAATTACAACACGACGATAGGCAAACACGAGCAAAGCTTGATGATCCTCAAAGACGAGGCAATGTCGGCCCAAAGTCGCCTGTCGCGGGCCGAGGTGCAGCTGGAAAACCTCCGACAGGAGCGCCACTTGTTGCGAGACTCGGAAGGTCGCCTGATGAAAGAACGCGAGGTGTTGCATCGCGAGAGACAGACCCAGGCGCTTCTCAGAGCCGACGTTGAGTCCATAAAGGCGAGCCTCGAGCGCGCACAGGCCGAGGGCCAGTTGAGGGCCGAGCAACGATTGGACGACGCTACCCGCGAATGCGCCGCTCTACGTCGTCGACTTCAAGAGGAACAAGATCGCTTCAGGGAATTGTCGTCGCACTTGGAACGCCAGCTTACCGTTGCCCAGGAACGCCTCAAGGAGGAACACGAACTCGCCGAACGCACGACCAACGAGCTCGAAGAAGCCCGCGGCGCCAAAGCCGAACTCGAACGACGTGCCGAGGAACTCGAAGCCAAACTTCGCGAATCCGCCGCGAATTCACGCGCGAAACCGATCACAGGTTAGTACACTGAGGAAAAAGATCATTGATCCAATATCGTTGGTGTTGTTGAATGAAATTTCGTTGATTCAATTGTAAAATTGTTGCTGTAAATAATCGAATTTATTAGTCCAAAGAAAACGCTATTGACTTCAATAAAATGATAAAATTGAACGTTTTTTTTTTCATTCAAAAGAGATATTGTTAGTCGACAGCAATATATTATTGAAACTATCTAAAAGAATATTTTGAATGCAATTTCTGCAACGAACGAAAAAAGCATTTCAATTCATAACTTTCTTCAAATTCAAAATTTCTATTGAGTAAATATGTTATTTTATTGTTTTCACCATATCCGATATTCATTCTAAATACATTATTCGTTAACGGCGGGGTAAAGTTAATTCGGCGAAAAAAAGGCATGTTTTTAAGATTTCTGTTTGGCATAATGAATAGTGTTCGTTTATTGAAAAATTTGCATATAATAAAGTAACATTTGAACAACATTCTCCTAAATTTGCATTGCAAAATATTCAAAATTGAGCGAGTGAAAATTAAACCCCGGAGGCGCCTCGAAAAAAAGTTGGTTTGCGGTGTGCATCATAACTCGCAACAGAATCATTTGAAACAAAAAAATCATAATGCATTTGTTAAAGGAGATGTTTCTCGAGGTAATGACGGGAGGATTTTTTTTTTTTTTCGACTTTTCGATTTTTCGTAGCACTTGGGAGCCAAAAACCCGATTTTCGCTAAAAAAAATCGGCTAATTTGTTGTTGAAAAATTAGTAATTATTTAAAAAAAACAAAAAAGCTGTCGACAATACCTGGTGAATTATGTGAAGAAGTACTGTGCAAAATTTCAAAGCGATTGGTCCAGTAGATTTTGAGTTATCGTGCACACGGACTTCAAATATGACAAGTCTCAGAAAAACGGTTTGAAAAACGCAGAAGAGAAGAGAACGGCATGGAGCAATAGACGCTCAAATACTCATAACTTCGTCAATTTTACTCCGATCGACTTGAAATTTTAACACAATATTCTTGATATATTATGCATTCATTTAAAAAAGTTTTATAAAATGAAAAAAAAATTTAAATACTTTACCCCGCCCTTAAAATATTAATATTTTTATTTGTTTGAAAAATATTAAGCAAATGTCTGAATTGGTTAAAAAATTATGCGAAAGTCAGATTTATTTCTTGCGCATTTGGTTGAAAAAATTCAACCACATCATGGCCGAGCGCGACCGAAATTATAGGTGTGAGGAAACCCGTAGTTCTCGGAGTAACCGCTAGAGGCCACACGCGCGTTCGTTTTTCGTAATCGTAGCGCGAACCGAAAATCTACTTAAACGCTGGAGAAACTCTGAAGAGTATCGCTTCTTGGCCTGTGGCTAAGATGAAAGTGTAGTATCTGTTCTAATCAGTTGAATATCTGATATTCTCTCCATGGATATTCCATTGGACATCTGATATTCTCCACTATTATCGCGGATGATCATTCTAATACTCACTTTTCATTTAAGATTTAAAACAAATTGAAAAACTTACGTCCCACGGCATATTCGTTTCGATGTAGTAAAAAAATAATTAATTCTATTGATTATATTTTTGTACGAAATAAAAAATGTTTGTAGCAACCGCTTAATTATTTCATCCAATACATCTACGTATTGTATATAGAATGATTTCAATAGAATATCATTTTATTTGAAGGATAATGTAGATATTCAGAGCACAGAAGAGTTTTTTTCAAATAATATAATATGTTATTTAAATCAATCACATTTTCTAATATTTTATACTATTGAAACAATCTCATATATCGGTGGCACGCTGCAGCAGCACATTTGGATCAACCAATATATTTTTTTGATTCAATTGGTTGTTTTCTCAGTGTACGGCTAATATTATTCGCTTCCTTTTTCCCGATGCAAAAAAGTCCATGACATTTTCGCATTCACGTTCTCGCGCGTATTTTTGATCGATTTTTGTATTCGTTCGTCCTTTTGCACTTGCAGGCGACGAGAATCTCGCCAAGAGGCTAAAGGAGCTCGAGATGCAGTTGGCCAATAGCAACGCCACGGTGCGATCGCTTTCGGAACAATTGAAGGCCTCGCGACAGCAGAGCCAGCAATATTGCGACATAGCCGAGAGCACGGAGTCTCAGCTGCGCGAACTGACGACTCAACACGAACAAACGAAGCGAGAATTGCAAACGAACCTGGAGTCGACGCGCGAGGAAGCGGCGAATCTTGCGAAACGCGTGAAGGAATTGGAAGCCGAACTGACGAAGGCGCAGAGCGGTCTTCAAGAGACCGACGCTGATCTCCGTGAAAAGTTGACCGCCGCCGAAGCCAAACTCGAGGAACTCGACGAGGTGAAGGGCGAGCTCGAGCTCATCAAGAGCGATTTGCAGAGCGCTTCTCAAGCTGCCAACGAAGCCGAGGAAAAGTACGCCAGAGAGATGGTTCTTCATTCCGCCGATCTCCAGGTGAGACAGCATGTCGTTTTGTGAATTTACACTTTGGGGACGTACACAAATTATGTAACGCAAAATTACCCAATTTTGCCCCCCCCCCTCTTCCCACGTAACGGGACCGTGACGCTTGGCCACCCCCCCCCCTATTCCGTTACGTAACGGGTGCTTTGTCGTCAAGAATTGCAATTTTTTTTCATAGACATAACTAATTATGAAAGGATCGGGTTTATACTCATTCTATGGATTATATATTCTTCTAGTTTTATACCAATTTTTATGACAAAATCCAAAAAATTAACCGCGATATATGCCTCAATTCGACGACGAAAAAAAAAAAACAATTTTTCTTCATTTTCCCATCGATATCTTTATGAACGGTTATCTGTAAATTAAAAGCCAACAATTTATCGATATCTATACAAACGTAGCATCGTTATGCGTAGCCGTTTCTTATTTTGGTTTTTTTATTTACAAAATGCCGACAGTTTGGACATTTTTTTCCATTTTCTAGGATCTTTTTTTTGTATTCACGCAGTCTTTAAAAATAATAATTATCAAATGTTAAAAACGCGGACACGTAGAACCTCAGTCACTGCGATTACAAAAATGTTTTTAAAAAAATAAAAAATCGGTTGATAAGTTTTTAAGTATTCGCTCGGACAAGGTCGAAAAAAACTAGTTTCGAGTCAAACGCGTTCAAAGTTTTCGTTCCGTGTTTCATGATATAAAGTTATGTTTTTTCTAGAAAATTGATACTTACATTGACGTATCTAATCGCGGGTGATATGACGGTGCTTCATCTTCATGATAGTTCACACAATAATAAGAGCCTGTACTTTATCTATTGTAAATACGAGGGTGGGGTGAAAAGTTTCCGGCCTGACCAAGAAAAACAATGTTTAAAATTTTTTTTTGCTTCATTTTTCAACATAATCTCCATCAACACAGATACATTTCTCATAACGGTGTTCTAATTTAGTTATACCAGTTTTAAACGTAGATTCGTCAAGCTCCTCAAAATACTGATTTACAGCTTCGATAACTTCTTCGTTGCTCTTAAATCTTTTTCCGCCAAGCCATTTTTTGAGGTTAGGAAACAGGTAATAGTCGCTGGGGGCTAAGTCTGGAGAGTAGGGAGGATGCGGCATCAATTCAAACTTCAATTCGTGGATTTTGGACATGGCAACATCGACGAATGCGCTGGTGCGTTATCGTGATGAAACAAAACTTTTTTTCTTCGCCAAATGAGGTCGTTTAATTTGCACCTCGTGCTTCAAACGTTGCAATAACTCTGCGTAGTATTGACCAATGATAGTCTTACCCTTTTCAAAGTAATCAATGTATATAATTCCTCTCGCATCCCAAAAAACAGTAGCCATAACCTTGTTTGCCGATAAAATTGTTTTTGCCTTCTTTGGGGTTGGTTCCCCTTTTCCAACCCACTGTTTTGACTGTTCTTTATTTTCAGGAGTGTAGTGGTGGACCCATGTCTCATCAACAGTTATGAATCGACGCAAAAATTCGTTTGGATTACGCCTATACAGCGCCAAATTGTCGGTAGAAATGGTTTTTCGAAGCAGTTTTTGGTCGAGCGTTAGCAAACGCGGCACCCACCTTGCACACAGCTTTTCCATGTTCAAATGGTTGTGCAAAATATTTCGCACACGTTCAGCTGACATCCTACAGGTCTCAGCTATCTCATGCACTTTCAACCTGCGGTCTTCCAACACTATTTTATGGATTTTTTCAATCATCTCTGAAGTTGTGACTTCAACGGGCCGTCCTGAGCGAGGCTTGTCAGAGGTGCTCACACGACCCATTTTAAATTCAGAAACCCACTGCTTAATAGTTGAATATGATGGGGAGGAGTCTCCTAGTGTTGAATCCATCTCTTCTTTTATTTGTTTTGGTGTAAGACCTTTCAAATGGAAGTATTTGATGACAGCACGTTTTTCCAATTTTTCCATTTTTACGAAAACAACGGAAGCGTCTCGCGCAATGTGCTCTCAAACGCAAACTAACGTAGAAATTGGGCTGAAACTGTACATACAAGCTCGGTAGGAATGGTATTGTAGGACGCCGCTCCAAAACTAGACCTAGTGGCACTATCTCTTGGTGAGGCCGGAAACTTTTCACCCCACCCTCGTAATGCCACGCCTGTAGGGACTGAGGGCACTAACCGGTCGCGCTATCTGTTCTCACTAAAGTGACTATAACTCCGTCAATTTTTGGACTTGTGAATAAAAATTGAAGTGAATAAAAAAACAACATATTCTTCAATACATGTACTTTCAAGAATTAAACAAAACAAATTTCCTCCAAATTTTGCTTGGAGTATGTGGGAAAGCTACTGTGCAAGTTCTTGCACAGTGACCTTCCCCCTTAACTGACATTGCGTATAGAAAGCTGTGAGCTGTCCACGGTAAAATTGCACGCGAGGTTTAAACGAGAAAAACGCGAACATGCAGAAATTTTGCTATTTCTGGCAGTTCTAAGATCGTAGACCGTAACGCCTGCTTCGAATGTTTATTTTTCAGATCCTCGCGAAGCTGAGGGAGGAGTCGCAGGCGATACACCAGAAGGTCGCTCAGCTGAGCCAGGAGAAGATGTCCGCGGTCGAGGCACTCGAAATGGCAAAAGCGGGATGGCAGGAACGCGAGCAGCGTTTGACGAGTGAGATCGAGGAGACGCAAAAGCGCGTCAACGATCTCGACTCGCAGAACGCTTTGCTTCACAATCAGATCCAAGAATTGAGCGACCGCGCCGCTATAATGCAGAGCAATCGTTACTCCCTCGGAGCTCAGGAGAATCTCGACACGAGCATGGAACAAATGAATCGAAGTTTCAGCGGCCTCGAGGAGGATTCCAAATCTGCCGAGCAATTGCTCAAGATAATAAAGTATCTGAGACGCGAGAAGGACTTTATCGTGGCGAAATTCGACGTTCTCAGGGCCGAGAATCTTCGTTTGAAGTCCCAGTGCGAGGTGGCGGAAAAACGTTTGAAGGAAAGCGAAACGTTGCTGAACGAGCAACGCGAGCAAACCGAGATTGACGTAGTTACGACGTCGAAGCACGCGGAAATATTGCGCAAAGTCGAGACTCTTAACGCGATAACGGATTCGAACAGAGCGTTGCGCGAGGAGCGCGACGCCCTGGCGGCCAAGCTCAGCGATCTCGAGATCAAGGTGAGCGTACTGTCGGCCGAGGTAATACCGTTGCGCAAGAAATCGCGCGACTTGACCGCCAAGATGGAGCTCCTGACCCAGGAGAACGCGAGTATCAAGGCGGACGTGATAAGATGGCGACAGAGGGCGAACGCCCTCGTGGAGCGCGCGAACAAAGCGAGTCCCGACGATTGGCGACGTTTGCAAACCGAACGGGAGAATCTCAGCAAGCTTCTCACCTCGGAGCGCGAGACCCACGCGCGACGCGCCGAAGAATTCAACACCGTGAAAATCGAGAAAACCAAGATGGAGGAACAGCTGAGCCAATCGCAGAAGCAGATGCAAACGCAGACCGAGCAAATATCCAAATTATCGGAGGAGACGCGCAAGCTCAGCCAAGACTTGAACGAGTCGATCGCCGACTTGACCACCAAAGCGAAGGACATTGCCACCCTCAAGAAAGAACTCGCCGACAAGGAGGCCACCCTCACGGACGTCAAAAACAAAGAAATACAGATACGCAAAATTGCGAAAAAGTACAAAATGCAGTACGAGGAATTGGCGAAAACGGTGGAAGAGGAGAAATCCAAATTGGAGGAGTCGCAAGCGATGGCGGCGTCGGGCGCGAGTGCCGAGGAGGCCGCCCAGTCGAGTCAGGAGCGCGACGACCAATTGCGCGAGGAGGGTCGCTCGGAGTTGCGCCAAGCGAACGACGAGCTTAACGCGCGAGTCGAGGAGCTCAATCGTCAGATAACGAGAGTACAAAGCGAGGCTGACAGCTTGAGAGCCGAGATCGAGACGATGAAGCAGTCCGGTCAGGAGAAGGAGGAACGAACGAAACATTTGTTGAAGGGGGCGCGCACGAAGATCGTACAGTTGGCCGAGGCCAAGAAGAAGTGCGACCGTGAGTTAGCCGAGCTGAAGTCGAAGATCGAGTCCGGTAGCGTTGATCAGGACGGCAACGAGGCCGACGCCCGATTGACCGCTCTAAAGTCACAAATGGAAGGGAGAATATCGCGTTTGGAGCACGAAAAGGCCGAAGTACACGCCGAGAAGGAGGCCATGCTGCAGCGCGTCTCCCAACTACAGAGACAACTGGCAGTGGGTGCGGGCAACGCCGGTGTCACGACCGAACCACCAACCGCCAATATAAAGCCAATGTCGGCACGCGCCGAAACGCCTCTCGCCAGTATAAGACCGATGAGCGTTACGCCGCAATCGCGCACCGCCGCGGTCCTACCGACGACCGCGAGTATCCCAGTACTCGTTAATCCTCAGCAACAACAGCAGCAGCAACAGCAGCAACAAGTCGTCCACACGACCGAGACGAGTTCACCGACCAGCAGCCACACGGATTATCAACCGGCCAGCACCAGCAGTAGTTCGAGCTCGCAAACGACAGCGGGCAATCTGCGACAACTCGCCGTGCAGCCGCAACTTAGCGAATCGGCCGAGTCAACCCAACGCGAGGACTCGGAGAACGTCGAGAGCGCGAACGCGACGCAACCGCAACAGCCCTCCCAGCAACAACAGGCACAGCAACAGCAGCAACAACAACAGCAACAACAGAGCTGTCAGGCCGCGCAACAACAGCAGCAACAACAGCAACAACAGCAACAACAGATCCAGGCTCAACCGCAACAACACCAGGATCAACAAGCCCTCACTGTCGCACTCGTTAGCCCCAGAGTCGAGCAGCAGAATCAACAGCAGCAACAACAACAGCTGCAACAGCAACAAGCCATCGCGACCAGCGATCAACAACAAACGGTCGCCAGCAGCTCGACTCAGTCGGTCAGCACGTCGCAAACGTCCACCGGCCACAAACGTCCGAGATCCCTCGAACCTACCGCGTCGGGCTCGGCAGACGGCGAGACACCCGAACACAGCAGGGAAGGCCTCGAGCCTAGTCCCAACGCGAAAAGGAGCAGAACTCAGGAACTGGCGACTACCGCCACTACGAGCGGCTCTGATGTCGAGTATCAGGTCGGTATCAACGCTCCCGTTAACGGGCTGTAACAGTGTGAACGCTCAACATTTGGGCGATTTTCGGGAATTTTTTTTTGAAGAAAAGTACTCAAATGGCTCGGGAAATTGGGAATATATTTGGCTATATTTGACCTGTATTACATGATTTTTTCATAGAAAAATATTGAGATCCAAGCGACTTAGGGGTCGTCCATAAATTGCGTCATTTTAAAATAGGGGGGGGGGGGGGGTTCGTCTGCGGATGACGGTAAATGATGGTTGAGGGGGGGGGGGGTTGTTTCGAAATTGACGTCATTCTTGTGATACCAGTTACTTCAAAATGTACAATAGTATATTGGACAACTAGAGTGGTTTTCCCGCATGAGTGATGAAAAATATTTTGCAAGTACCTAATGGTATTAATTATTGAACTCATTATTTATTTATTTATTACATAAGGTTTGTCTACATTATATTCGAGAACTTCAAATAACAGCGTACCTATGAAAATAGTTCGATCGAGCCAAAATGAATATGGGGAGGATACGGAGATATTACCCGTGATCCAGGATTTGCAAGAATGGGTGAAAACTCCGTGGGAGCTATCCAAAGAAAACTAAAGAATAGAGAAGAATAATATTATTATATTAATGAAAATTGCCAAACTACAAAATAATAAAAGATGATTCTATAACAAAATGTAGGAGCTATCCAAAGAAAACTAAAGAATAGGGAAGAATAATATTATTATATTAATAAACATTGCCAAAGTACAAAATAATAAAAGATGATTCTATAACAAAATGTTTTAATGTTACCCAATTTTTCTCAAATCCGCAAATGTTTTAATTTTGCCAAACTGGTAATGACGTCAATTTTGCGAGAGGGGGGGGGGTCATTAGGAAATGACGATAGGATGATTTTAGGGGGGGGGGGGGGGGTCGAAAATCAGCAAAAATCGTTGACGTAATATATGGACGGCCCCTTATGCGCTGCCTTTGGAGGCACCGAAAAAGGAAAAAATGTCGTTAAACTGGAAGGTATTTTCTGTACAATGACGTAGGATTTTCGAAAAAATATCAAAATCTAACAAAATGGCGTAGTTATGAAAAAATGTCTGTTTTCTTGCCTATAAAATGGTCGTTTTTTTTTCAATGCCAAATCGTCAATTTTCATCCAATCACAAATATCCTACGTCATTGTAGAGTAAATATATTCAAGAGTACTCAGTTAAAATTCCAAGCCAATCGGATAATTGCTCTTTGAGTTACAATGTCAGCAATTGTGAAAAATCTCATCTCTCCATGGCTCCAATACATATGTTTACCAGGTTTTTGAAATACATATGACATATACACGTGTATTTCAAAAACCTGGTAAACATACAGCGAGTGTTCCACACTCTTCAATCGAATATTAATATGAAAATAGCTGTTACTTCGCGGTGTTTAGGAATCCCACAATATAAAAAATACTAAAAATCCGTTTTTTCGTATTCACAATTCGGGGAAATTCCTAAAAATAAAATAACGAGTGTCTTTCCTTGAGAAAAAAAATATTTTTGCATATTTTGCCGTGAAACGGACGTTCGACTTGCTCAATAAAATCGAAATAATTTTTTTCTGGAAGGCTAGAAAAAGACGCACATTTTCGTTTTTTACGAATGTAAATACGTCAAATCCTGCCAAAGATACAGCCATTTGAATGGAAAAATGTTAAAAAATGGTAATCAACGAGAAAAAACGTCAGAAATTTTTAAAAAATTTCGACACGGTGTATATTTTTCAATAAAGTAACTCGATATTTCAAAATTATTTGTGGATTTTTTTTTACGGTCTGAACTGACGTGGAATGCCTCATATATGGGTTTATCGTTTAAAGAGAAATCGATTTTTCGATCGTTGTAAATGTATATCCCGCCTTAAGCGGCTTCAGCTACCTAGAGACCCCAAAAAATTGCCACATTTTGAGTTTTTTTTCTTCTGGAAAACGGTTGGTGAAAAGGAAACGCATTTTTTTAACGCAAGGGTACATATATTGAGAAAAAAAATCATCGGAATATACAGAAATACAACAAAACATGGCCGCTGGAAGATGATGAAAATTTTTTCGCGACGATTGGCGGTGGACACTCTCCAGCTTAAATGCCTCATCTAAAATCTAAAAATCAAGCGGGTTATTCGAGCTCGCGACAAATACGAACTCGTTATTTATTATCTTCGCGTTAAAAATATATTTTTTAACAACGTGACGACAAAATTCGAGCATACAAAATGTATGAAAAAAATCGTAAATTTTCCGTAACTATTAAAAAATAAAGATCGATTTTGAAAAAGTAAGATCGTCAAAGACCTCTGGATGTTTCTCATCGTATGTCCTGTAAATTTGGAAAGAATCAGGACGATGTATGGGAGACTGGGCAATGCCACCAATAACAACGGGATGCATTTTTCCCTCGTCCGCTCTAAGCTTAAATGCCGAATTTGGGATCGATCCACTAACCCGCTAGAGAATTAAAACACTCTTCATTTGCAGCAATGAGAGTTGCGTTGTTGGCGGACTTTGTTCAACTCTCGGAAATGATGAGAAAAAACATAATAGAAAAATTCGACCGAGCGGGCGATATTTTTCGTACCCGTAATTTACGTATAAAAAAAAAACATTATAAATGTCACGATCATTCCCTACATTGAGGGGTAAGGCCACAGTAGAATTTTCAAAAAATCGATTTTTTTTTGTCGCTAAAACGGTACTTTTTCATCATAAGAATAAGTTACTATTCGATTTAAAGCAAAACATTTTTTGTTTTCACCGATTTTGAGCGTATTTCGCGTTTTTCTCGAAACACCTTTTTTCCAATTGGCGTGACAAATAACTTTAACAATTTCCACTCGATTTACTTCAAATTTAAAAGTTATGTTCCTAATTGCATTTCGCAGAGAAGTACGCACGAAATTTCTGATTAATTGAAAACTTTTCATTTTATGAGCAAGTTTATATGAAATTTTTTACTGAAAATTCATTCAAATACCTACAACTCAATTCAAATACCTACAACTTTTGAATAAAACAATATTTTTTAAATTCCGTACGTACTTCTCTAGCAAGGTGTCTACCGGCCTAAAAAGTCATGACAAATCTTAAATGTCATGAAATTACACTCGACCCTGAAAAAGTCATGAAATGTCATGAAAAATTACCAGTTTACCTGAATTATTATACCCTACTAAATTATCATTGAGTCTATATTCAATGTGAAATAACTTTGTGGTACTTGTCGATAGAGAAACGAATATCGAATCGATACAAAATAAAATAGGAGAAAGTAAAAGAAAATGATGCGTTATCTCAACATACATTAGTGTTTCTTTGTTATTCGTGTAAAGCGACTAGATGATATTACTCAAAGTTCCTAAATGTATGTAATATTTTTCTAGATGTTCCCAAAATATATTTCTTTACTGCAATCTTGAAATTATGTTTGTCTCACATTTTTTACTACACATGGAATTGTACAGTTTGGTGACTTTTCGTTTATTCCGTATACTTTATATTGGCATACAACACAGATCTGTTTGAAATAGCAAAATAAAAATATAAAAATATAGAAAATCAGTCGCACTGTAGAATCATTAAGTATACTTCTATGGCAAAAAGTCATACTAAGAGTCATGAAAAAATCCCCATTCCTTGCCTTAAAAATCCTTAAGTGTCGAGCAATTTCAGTTCTGGTCAAAATTAGACACCCTGTCTAGGTATTCTAAAGTAGATTGACGAGAACTTTTGTGTTTTGCTCTAGATAAAAAATCGTGGATGCCAAATGTCACGCCGCGGAGCGCCTAAAAAAAAAGATAAAAGAAAATATTAGCAATCGGCCATTTTGTACATCGAAAAAAGAATCTAACAGCTTGATATTCCTACTAAATAGATGTGTAGTTAATTTTATGAGCGAGTCACTTTTTCATACGAAAAAAATGGTTAAGTTCGCACATGATTTTATACACGTTACTATGGACTAACCCCTTAATCGTGACGTCTTGCAATTCCCGAAGTTTTTTCTCGTTCGGCTCTCCCGTACATTCTCACCGAACGGTACGGCAACGCCGTGAACGGGCAGCTCGATGATTCGGACAGTAGCGCAACGCGGAATGTCCAATGTCGATTTTTTTTTTCGTAATAAAGATAAATATTAACAAATATACGCGCAACGGTCATAAAAAAGTTTAACTTGAAGTTTTAGGCTTGGTCTCTCATACATACTTGATCTTCCTGGGCTCTTGATAGTCACCGACACTTCATTACTTGACGAATTGCGCTTGACTAATTAGTTTTCCCAACTGCCAGGTGCCGACCTCGAGTCAACGGGACCAGGACGAAGAGGTGGAGGAAGGTTGCGTAGTTGTCGTGGATTGCGACGAGGGCGAGGGCGCCGGTCATCATCAGGTGCAGGAGGAGGAAGAATTCGACAACGACGCCTACGAGGAGATGGAAGAGGAGGAGGAGGAAGAAGAGGAGGAAGAGGAAGAGCTCCCTTACGGCGTTGAAGTCGAGGTCGAGGCCGACAATAACGAGGTCGAAATCATCATCGAGGATGACTCGCGAAGCGTGGAAGTACCCAGACAGCAGCAACAAGCCATACCAACCAGCCAACCACAGCAACAACAATCCGAGGCTATCAGCAGCGCCGGACCCACCGGCGAACCGAGCTCGGCATTCGCCACAAGATCGACCCGCGGAATTGCTCCCATGCCTCGGCAACAACAGCATCTGCTTCTCGTACGTTTCATCACTGACGCCCATCCCGATAGAAGTTTCGTCGCTTCGGCGACCGACCTATTAACCCTCACACGGACGGATACGCCACCGGCGAAAAGTTTGGACACTACGGTGGTTTTTCCATCAGCAGCAGTCGTAAAAACGAATTATCCAAATAACTCTTTTGTTCAGACACTAATCTCCGATTTTTTTCGATACAAATTTATCTCCGTACTTTATTACGGCGAGTTTTTCAAAAATTACGCTACTCTATAGAAGGCTGAATAATTTTGGAAAATAATTAGGTACAAATATTTTTTAATGGTGATCGGAGGTAAATCTTGATCCTTTCGAGTTCCTTTGAGAAAAATATTTTATTGCCGTTTCTTGCAAAATGACACGGGTGCTTACGAAAGTAGGAGGATGCCAAAGAAGACAACCATGTTCAAGGTCACCTAGCGTGTTGAGCGGATAGCAGTGAACGAGGAAAAAGCATAATGAAGCTTGTGTTTTTAAAGGGCTACATCTACCCAGAAGCGCGAAAAAATGGCCGAATTCCGTTTTTTTTAATTGGGAAACGGCTGGTGACAAAAAGCATTTTTTTAACCCTTCGATTGCGCACTGGGTCGTTTTGACCCCATTTTCGACTTCGTGCAAGTACGCATTTTCCAACGCATCCCCCACGTTTTTCTTAAAAACAAATGTTGGGTCATAGAATAAGGATCATAGACTACAAAAAACGTCTCTACAAAAAAAATGCATATTTACCGAAATACAACGATCTGAAAAACGTCTGGGGTCCGATCGACCCCACATGCAGTCAGAGCTTCGTGGCGGAACTGTGCAGTCGAAGGGTTAACCCAAAGGTTTGATTTGACATTTTTTTTTTACATTGAGTCATAAAAAAAATCACCAAAAATACAGAAAAACAAAAACATGGCCGCCGGCAGATGAAATTGATCTTCGCGTAGTTTGGCCATGGACACTCCAGCTGAAACGGTCCATCCGAAATCTAAAAACCAAATGGGTTATTCGAGTTAATAAATACGAGTCGTTGACGATCGGCGATTTTTTAAAATCATTTGATTTAACAACGTGGCGACAAATCGAAACCCAAGTATGCAAAATGTATGAAAAAAACTCGTCATTCTTACGTAACTATTGGAAAATGTTGATCGATTAAAAAAAAGTGTTACAGCAAGGTCGCCGCGGAAGTTGCGAATCGGCGTGCAATCTAGCTTCCCGTAGACTTTGATTTGCAAAAAAGTTCAAACGTTTTTCCAGTCAGAACATGTATAGTTTCTATGTGACGGTAATTAAAACAAAGAAATGCAAATTTGAGAAAATGGCACGCCTGTACAAAAAAAAAATCAACATTTCACGCAACATTTCTGTAAAATGTGAATGAACAAAGTCGTTTTTTTACAATTTTTCACAAACAATTCTCGTCAAGTAGAAGGTACGAATATTAGCAATATTTCTACCAAATTTAAACTCAATCGGCTTAATAGTTTTTTAGCAGTCCTGCACGCCAATTTCGATAATGCAGTTTTGAGAAAAACGCGTTTGAAGTTCACGCCTACTCCCAATCCGAGCGGTGAGGCACAGCGTTGACGGGCTGTAACGTTCGAAGTTTTTCGAGTTTTGCTTTGAAACTTTGGGAAAATATTCCACATATATAGTTCTATTGTTTACGGCCTTAGGCCACAGTAACGGGTATAAAATCATGTGCGAATTTGACAATTTTTTTTTCGTATGAAAAAGTGATTCACTCATAAAATTAATTACACATCTATATAGTATGAACATCAAGTTGTTGGAATTTTTTTTTTCGATGTACAAACTGTGCGACCACTAATATTTTCTTTATCTTTTTTTAGGCGCTCCGCGGCGTGACATTTAGCTTCCACAATTTTTTACCTAGAACAAAAATTCTCGTCAATCTACATTAGAATAACCTAGAGAAGTACGTACGGAATTTAAAACATATTTTTTTACTCAAAAGTTGTAGGTATTTGAACTTAAGAAATGAATTTTCCGTGAAAATTTTTGTTACAACTGCTCACAAACTGCTCATAAAATGAAAAGTTTTCGATTAATCAGAAACTCCGTACGTACTTCTCTTCGAAATGCAATTAGGAACATAACTTTTACATTTGAAGTAAATCGAGTGAAAATTGTTGAAGTTATTTGTCACGCTAATTGGAAAAAAGCTGTTTCGAGAAGTTTCGAGTAGTCGGCCATTTTGTACATAGAAAAAAAATTCTAACAGCTTGATATTCATACTAAATAGATGTGTAATTAATTTTACGAGTGAATCCTTTTTCATACGATAAAAATGGTTAAATTGGCACATGATTTTATACCCGTTACTGTGTCCTAACCCCTTAAAAAAGAAAAAAAAAAAGAAATCGATTTTTTGATCGTTGTAAGTGTATATCCCGCCTTAAGGCAGCATTCTACTTTGAAACCATGAAAAAAACGCTATTTTCGTGAATTTTTTCTGAGAATACTATTAAAGATATCGATATGGGGTTTAAACTGTTCAATAAATACACTCTTTAAGTACACAAAAAAAAAATTTTAAATGTATTTTATTCATTTTTTGTACACGTAAAATATGTTTAAAGCCAACGCCTCGAAAAGCAGGTACCGTTGCTGTGGTCGTGAAATCTTCCCGACGGATGGTCTGAAACAAAAAATCAAATAGTTTCATGTTCAGTATGTCTTCAGGAACCGACCTAACTAGAATATTTTATATACGTGCAAAATTAACAAAATGGCGGCTAAAATACGAAAAAAATGCGTTTTTTTGGGTCTTTTTTTGCAATAAAAAAATAGTTCTAATCAAAATTTTAAGTTGATTGTAGTTAGGTCGGTTGGTACACACATATAGAATATGTGTTCCAAATTTCATAAGGATCGGTTCAGTACTTTTTGAGTTATCACGACCACGGTACTTGAAAATGTCGTTTCGAGAAAAACGCGTTTAAAGTTTTGGTGAGTGTTAAATCGTAGAAAAAATTATCTTACCCTCAATCAGCGATGCCTGGGCCATATAATATGCCTTCGACGTGTTCTAGGTGGGTGTTTTCATCCAATTTCAAAGTTTCAAAGTTTCAAAGTAGAATCCTGCCTTAAATTGGCACATGATTTTATACCCGTTACTGTGTCCTAACCCCTTAAAAAAGAAAAAAAAAAGAAATCGATTTTTTTATCGTTGTAAGTGTATATCCCGCCTTAAAGTGTAGCGTATGGTGCTGCTACCGATAGTCCGGCCGACGGTTAGAAGCTGCTGCTCATTCAATTTTCGGAATATTGCAATGACATATTCAGGGAATATATTGCAATGATATATTCAGGGAATAGTTAAAAGGTGATACTATCGAGTAATAATATTTTTTACAAATGCACTGTTTCGACCCACCTGGGTAGATCTAGCCCGTTAATCTTTGAAATACTATCTCCAACATGCTTAGCCCCATTGTTCGCTGTTAACTTTTCGCCTCGATCGAAAATTAGAAAAAACGTATCCATACTTTTCGTCAGTGACGTACGTGAAGCATTGTTGCCCGATATGCCGTCGTATTGTCGCATCAGGCATGATTCGCCATTATTATCCTCATCTAACGTGAATTGTTCGTATTTGGGCTGTGCAGCCTCAGCAGGGCTACGAGGACGGCGGCGACGACAGCATAGTGCCGAGTACCCCGACGCTCTTCGTGCCCCGTCGGGGCGACGGTTTCGGCGAGGCGGTGAGTTCGCCCCAGGTGCCACAAGGGCGTTTCACGTTCGGCGACGCCGCAGCGCCAACCGCCGCTTCCTCGACTCCGTCTCTGGCCACACCGACGGGTCCTACCGGACGCGCGATGTTCGGCTCCTCGGGTTCCGGCTTGGCCCAAGTCGTACAGGAGGGTATGGACGACACGCGAATGGATTTGACACAGCTCGAGGACGGCGGCACCGGAAGAAGCGTCCCGACGACGCCTCTCCAAGTCTCGCCGGCCGCCGATTTACCACCCTCGGTACGTTTTACACGAAATCGTCCGAATTTGCGTCCCCGCTGACGTTGGAATTTTTGCGCAGACGAGCGGCGGACCGATCGAGGAGCAGGAAACGCCCGTGTCGGGCACCGCGGCGAGCATTCCGACCGGCTCGTCCAACGATCCTAGCGGACAAATGTCCGGTATACCGAGCATACGCGTGACCGCCGACGGTCAGGAACACACGCGCATGGAAGCGGTGCCCGGATCGAGCACCCTCACACCAAATGACGGTACGAACGAACTTTTGCCTGTTCGCATTTCGGACTAAAACAACGCAAAGGCAAACAAAAAAAATACTGAATAAACAGCTGAAAAGACGAGCGATAAAGGAAAATAAGAATCAAACTCGTCCGTTCAATCGTTTCGAAAAATTCTCGTATCTTATTTATCACCTTACTTTTTCCGATTCTCCCTGTCACTTCTCTTCTCGCGATCCTCCCGCATCAGTGTAATATCGCCGTGGCGATTTTGTCCTCACGGTACTCTGCCTCGCGTGGCGCGTTCGAGAAGACTCGACGAGAAAATACGCTCGCTCGGAGCGCTCGGGAAAAGGAAAGAGAGGAAAATAGATCGTAGACTGAAAGTTCGCCGTCGTAAATTTTCAGGCGTAAGTTCAGAGAGTGATCAGCAAACGGGCGAGGCAGGGGCATCAGCGACGGAAGCCGTCGACGACGACACCGTAGACACGGGCGTCGACGAGGAGGACACCGAGGAAGAAGGCCGCGAGGCTGAGGCCTCGCCCTCCAGCAATACGCGCCAGAGATCGATCAGAGCCGCGGCTGCCGCAGCCGCAGCTGCCACTGCATCCGGAAACCCGGCGACACGTGGCACCGGCCTGAGACGAACCAACCGAGGCACGTTCAGAGTTGCCCGAGGCTCCAGGCCAACGCCTATCGTTTGGGAGAGTCAAGGTGGACGTGGTGAGTCGAAGCATTCGAGAGATACGTAAATATGGCGGCGTTGAAATATTAGGTGTACAACTTCGTTCGGTCCGTTCTCAAAAGATGGCTCTAGGTGCCATAAATGGTTGACGGCAACAGCTGATTTGTCCTGTATCGCGACGTATCAACATTTCTTAACCAAATATCGTTTACGGAACTTTGAGTTTTGCGCATCAAGTCTCATTTTTTTACTGCGGTGAAAATGTCGAATTTCGTCCGAAATAAGCATCGTTTGCGGGAAGTGTTGATTTTCTGTTTCAATTGGAAGAAAAGTGCGGCTGAAGCCCACCGAATGCTTGTGGGACCATCACGGGAGACTTCTACAGGCAACAATTGATGCGTTTAAAGCGAGCTGTAGACGAAAAACGTCCAGGATATGCGACCAGACGCGAGTCCATAATCTTTCAACATTACAAGGCTCGGCCTCACGTTGCTATTGTGGTTAAAAATTATTTGGAAAATAGCGAGTGGGAAATTCTGGCTCATCCGCCTTATGGCAGGATTCTACTTTGAAACCATGAAAAAAACGCGATTTTTGTGAATTTTTTCTGAGAATACTATTATAGATATTGATATGGGGTTTAAACTGTTCAATAAATACACTCTTTAAGTACATAAAAAAAAAATTTAATGTATTTTATTCATTTTTTGTACACGTAAAATATGTTTAAAGCCAACGCCTCGAAAAACAGGTACCGTTGCCGTGGTCGTGAAATCTTCCCGACGGATGGTCTGAAACAAAAAAATCAAATAGTTTCATGTTCAGTATGTCTTCAGGAACCGACCTAACTAGAATATTTTATATACGTGCAAAATTAACAAAATGGCGGCTAAAATACGAAAAAAAAATGCGTTTTTTTAGGTCTTTTTTTGCAATAAAAAAATTGTTCTAATCAAAATTTTAAGTTGATTGTAGTTAGGTCGGTTGGTACACACATATAGAATATGTGTTCCAAATTTCATAAGGATCGGTTCAGTACTTTTTGAGTTATCACGACCACGGTACTTGAAAATGTCGTTTCGAGAAAAACGCGTTTAAAGTTTTGGTGAGTGATAAATCGTAGAAAAAATTATCTTACCCTCAATCAGCGATGCCTGGGCCATATAATATGCCTTCGACGTGTTCCAGGTGGGTGTTTTCATCCAATTTCAAAGTTTCAAAGTTTCAAAGTAGAATCCTGCCTTATAGCCCAGACCTTGCCCCTTCCGGGTACCATTTGTTTCGATCGATGCAGAACGCTTTGACTGGAATATGCCACGTCACAACAGGGTATCAAAAATTGGCTCGATTCATTCTTGGCTTCAAAAGATTAAGGCTTCTTCCGCGACGGAATTCATAAATTACCAGAAATATGGGGAAAAGTAGTGGCTAGCGATGGACAATATTTTGATTAATGTATTAATCCCCTTTCGCAGTGAGGTGAAAATGAGATTTTCGTGCCATTTTTGTGTTGGAAAAAGATTTTCATAGATTTGCTTTAAAGTCTCAGTATAAAGGTTTTCGGGGTCGCTGACTTCGAATTTGATATCAGATTTCCAAAATTCAAAATGGCGGATCCAATATGGCGGACGCAAATTTAAAAAATGGTTTCATTTCGATGAAAGTGAGTCTTATGGTTTTTGGGGTCGCTGAATCCGAATCTGAAATCGGTTTTTGAAAATTCAAAATGGCGGATTCAATATGGCGGACGCAAATACGAAAAATGGTTCCATTTCGACGAAAGTGAGTACTTTATGGTTTTTGTGGTCGCTGAATCCGAATCTGAAATCGGTTTTTGAAAATTCAAAATGGCGGATTCAATATGGCGGACGCAAATACGAAAAATGGTTCCATTTCGACGAAAGTGAGTACCTTATGGTTTTTAGGGTCGCTGAATCCGAACCTGAAATCGGTTTTTGAAAATTCAAAATAGCGGATTCAATATGGCGGACGCAAATACGAATAGTTTGTCATACATGATTTGCCAATTTTTTATTCATTATATTGTATCTGAACTTCACATACTTGGAGTCAGGATTCAAACTCGAAATTCGCGACCATAAACATCTAGAGATACAATTTTTTGTCAAAATCCAACTACTTTTCGAATTTGCGTCCACCATATTGGATCCGCTATTTTGAATTTTGACAATCTGATTTCAAATTCGAATTTAGCGACGCCGAAAACCATGAGGTTTCTCACTTTCGTTGAAATGAAACCATTTTTCGACTTTGCGTCCGCTATATTGGATCCGTCATTTTGAATTTTGAAAATCTGAATTCAAATTCGAATTCAGCGACTCCGAAAACCATGAGGTACTCACTTTCGTCGAAATCAAGCCATTTTTCGAATTTGCGTCCGCCATTTTGAATTTTGGAAATCTGATGTTAAATTCAAATTCAGCGACTCCAAAAATCATGATGTGCCAAATTACAATCGAATCGATGCAGTAGAAATAGGTTGTTTTTCAAATGCCCCTATACGTGTCATGACACAAAAATGGCACGACTTTTTTTTTGGCCCCTATGCGTGTCTCTCACAGTCAAGGGGTTAATGCATTTTATCATTCAAATAAGTGCGTATTATAAGCAAAAAACGGACCGAATTACATTGTACACCCAATAACTACGGATAATAGTCGCGTTAAGGAGTTAGGCTACTGGGGCCCGACAATCAGGGTTATTTAAGGGGTTATGCCACAGTAACGGGTATAAAATCATGTGCGAATTAAACTTTTTTTTCGTATGAAAAAGTGACTCACTCGTAAAATTAGTTACACATCTGTTTAGTATGAATATCAAGCTGGTAGGAAATTTTTTTTTCTTGTACAAAATGGCCGACTATTAATATTTTCTTTTATCTTTTTTTACGCGCTCCGCGGCGTGACATTTAGCATCCACGATTTTTCACCTAGAACGAAAAACGAAAATTCTCGTCAATCTACATTAGAATACCTCGAGAAGTACGTACGGAATTTAAAAAATATTGTATTATTCAAAAGTTGTAGGTAATTGAATCGAGTTGTAGGTATTTGAATGAATTTTCAGTGAAAAATTTCGTATGAAACTGCTCATAAAATGAAAAGTTTTCGATTAATCAGAAATTCCGTACGTACTTCTCTGCGAAATGCAATTAGGATCATAACTTTTAAATTTGAAGTAAATCGAGTGAAAATTGTTGAAGTTATTTGTCAGGTCAATTGGAAAAAAGCTTTTTCGAGAAGTTTCGAGTAGTCGGCCATTTTGTACATCGAAAAAAATATATATATTTTTTCTAATAGCTTGATATTCATACTAAATGTGTAATTAATTTTATGATCGAATCACCTTTTCATACGAAAAAAATTGTTAAATTCGCACATGATTATATACCCGTTACTGTGGCCTAAGTCAACACTTTTGGGCGTGAATACGGTGCTTCCTGACTGCCGCAATTTTCAAGCTCAACTGTTTACAGCACTGCCGTACAGTTTGGCAAAGGTTCGTCGAAGGGCCGAACGAGAAAATAAGCCGAATTCCAGTACATTGCAATTAACGACACTACAATAATGGAGCGAATGATTATATTTTCCATAAAGTCTCATTTTCACATAAATTACCCACGCGAACAATCCAAAGCATTTCGTACGATTTTTTCATCGCTCTTTTCCTCAAGCCACCCGAGAGTAAAACAAAGTCTCGGAAGAACGCGTGAAAAAACAAGCTAACGAACAGTTTCCGATCGTTAGGAATCTTCAACGGATCAGTGGATCGAACGAAAATTTAGCGCGCAAGCTTGGAACCGACGAAGTAACAATGCATCCGATTCGCCGAGGTGGCATTTCCGCAAGACTCTCGTACACCTTGAGCTTTATCTCGGTTTTGTTCTCTCTGCACAGGTCAAGGACCGGTACGCGGACAACCAACGCGCGGCGCGACGAACGAGGGCGCGAGAGGCCGCGGAGTTCGCGCGCGAGCTCGCAACATGCGACTAAAGTACAATTACAATCCGCGATATTGAATTCGCCAACGGGAGGAGGGTCGATGGACATTTACCTAGAATAATCGGCGAACAAGTTGATTCGTGCTGCGTCACAGCGCGATAAAACGGTGTACAATGATAAGTGACGTCGTGAAAAGTTTACAACGCCGACACACCAATCGATGTTACGCATCAGTGACGAGCTTCGAAAATCCTACGTCTTCGATGAGAGTTTTACCCGCGCGGATATATATTATTATTTGTTTTATTTTGTTTCTACGTGTTTTCTCACCGAGGCATCGATTGAGCGCACTTTGATTATCTTTATTGTGTTTCGTAATTACAAGTCATCGATAAAAACATTCGAGGACTTTTTCACATATCAATTTTCATTCTATCATAAGGGACGCATCCTTCGCTTTAAGTATTCTCCATTCCAAGACTTAGTTTCTTACTCTCGTAAATATATACGGTTTTGTTTCGAGGCTAGAGTTTGCTTCTTTCTTTTTCTCTCGTTTTATTTGAACAAGTCATGTGTCGCATTGGTACAAGATCAGTCAATCGTAAACCGCGAAGGAGTGAAAAAGGAATGTAATTCAGGAATACGCGGCACCTTTTACTCATCTCAAACGTTGTCTCGACAAAGAGATACGGTGCGAAACGAACGAGATATCTCTCTCTCTCTCTCTCTCCCATGTCGCGATTGCGTTTAGCGTATAAAAAGTGAATGATTGAAAATAATAAACAAAAAAAAGAAAAGAACGAAACGAATGTATATAATGTGACGATAAAATTTGTATTGTGCAACGATCTACGCATTTTTCTTTCGCAATTAGAAGAAAAAGCCAATACTTTGGGACCCTAGCGGTGAATTGTAAAAAAAATGGATGTGTCGAATATTCGCGCGTCTAATGGGCAGGCGTAAGTAAAAAAAAATATATATATATGTGCACGCCGAATTATTAATTCGGGCGCAACGACGTATCAACTATCGTACGCTAAATCATAAATACGCTTAACGACTAAAACTTAACATTTACAAAGTCTTTGAGGATGTTTGGCATGTACGTTCGCGTGATACGTGTCGTTGAAATTTTGTTTTGACAAATGTGGCCAATCTTGTTATTCAAAGTGCACTGCTTCTACAGCTCATTCGTGAACGCGCGTCTTTCAAGCCTCCTCGATAAACACGTCTTCGCGTTATCTCTGAGATTTTCGTCGTCTTAAATATTGTTCGTTATTTAAGGCGGGATATACATTTACAACGATCGAAAAATCGGATTATTTTTTTTCTTTCTTCAAACGACAGAAGTATATATGTAGAATATTTTCCCAAATTTTCAAAGCGAAATTCGAAAAATTTCAAACGCGTTTTTCGCGGAACTGCATTATCGAAATTGGCGTGCAGGATTGCTCAAAAACTATGAAGCCGATTGAGTTGAAACTTGGTAGAAATATTGATATCGGTACCTTCTACTTGACGAAAATTGTTTTTGGCAAATTGAAGAAAAAAACGACTTTTTTAATCCACATTTTGAAGAAACGTTGCGCGAAATGTTGATTTATTTTTGTAAATGCGTGCCATTTTCGCAAATTTGCATTTTCTTAATTTTAATTACCGTCGCATAGAAAATATACATGTTCTGACTGAAAAAATGTTTGAACTTTTTTGCAAATCGGAACTCCCGCAGCGGCCTTGCTGTACCACTCTGCCCCAGCTCCGTTGATGATGAATTAATTAAAAAAATTGTTTCGTACAGTAAAATATACCAAAAGTTTGATAATTGCAGAATAATTATTTCTTAGTTTAAAAAATCTCGCAATATTGGTTATTTTCTTTCCGTCTAAATGTATATCCCGCCTTGAATACCCCCCCCCCCCCCCCCAGAAAGTCCCATTTAAAAAACTATCGCCTGAATTCGGTAGCCGGAAGACAGCAAAGGCGGATTCTTCAATTACACGTGAAAAAAGTACAGTTCGTATAAATTAAATTTAACTCAATGTAATGGAAAAATTCGTTTTGCCCGCTTCCGTTATCGGCGTATTTACTTAATATCACAATTTCATCTGTCGAAACAATTCCAGATGGCTCGGAGCGGAGAACGCTTGGTTGATCGTGCTGCCGTCGTTTTCGTTTCGCCGGGCGATCCTGAGGGAAACGAAGAGCGAAGAATAAATCCCAGCGATCCGGTAACAGGTGTCCCGAGATCGCGCAATCCGTTGGGGAATTATGGCGAATACGTTGAACGTGGTGCGTCCAACGAAGAATTTTGGCCCGTGTCCAAGAAATATTCAACGCGCCTTCCAACGGATCCGGTTTGCGCTTGAGTTTTATCGACGCCCGCCGGCCGCCAAAATGTTCCCACAAGTATGTATATCCCATTTCTCACACATACACACAGACTTCTCCCACTTGAATGCCTTCATAGTCGCGGAATTAAAAAAAAAAGAAAAAAAAAACGTTTCGCGTCTGGAATTATTCTAAGTATATCAACTTCCATAGCTTCTCCACGTTCAGTTAGTCATGGGGCGACTCCTCACGAGTGTTCGTTTTTTCGCGTCCGTCTCCCCGATAATCACCACGGTGAAAGTGTTGAGAGACGAAATAATCGAGTATAAGGCCGCGGAGTATAGACGCTTTGGCGATACACACGTGGTTTATTTATAAAACAAGGAATGTCCCGTTCGCGTAGAGCACAGTCACCCACGCGACTACGACGATTATTTCCGATATGTATAGATATATATACTTTGGGCACAAGCGGGCCAGCCGCTTTTTTCCCCATTTTACGAGAGTTGCCAATAATAACTGTCCATCCCGCGTGAGTCTGGCGCACGGGAAATAATCCGATCACCGACACGTACGCTCGCGTCATTCGCATCGTATCGACGAGTTAGCCCAAGTATTCTTTTTTGCTCTCCAGGAGTTCGAGACTGAGAGGCTCGTCGTTGCTCATCGAAGAAGCGTGACCTTGGGCTTTTGTGCCTCGAGTCTCTGTCGGCCACTGAGATCCATGAGTTCGCAACTGCAGGTGCGGTGTTGCTCGAGGGTGATCCACTGTCTTCTCGTCTTGTTGTTCGCGAAGCTCCATATCTCGATCTCGATGTCCTCGTGATACGTGACGTTCGGTGAGCAGGCCATTTCCAGGCTCCCGCAGCACCCGGAATGGCCGTCGCATCGTTTCGCCACGATGTAAGGCGGCTGGTTGACTTTCTCGTCAGAGCTCACCATCAAATTGGCTATCAAATCCTCGAGATGATAGGCACGTGCCTGAGGCTCCTTGCACGAGAACTTTTGCGACATTTTGACAGCTTGCAGAAGATTAACGCGGTTGCGCAGTGGCCGGATCGAGGCCGGTGCGGAGTCGACGAGAGCAACGCCGTAGAGGGCCGTTAGTACGATGAGAAGAAGACGAAGCAACGGATCGCCACGTGTCACGGTAATCATTTTAATTGTCACTTTAATCCTCGCTCCTATCGAAGATCACGGCTTTATCCTCTCGTCCACGTGGACACTGTACACTTCTTATTGGGGAGCTTTTGCAAAAATCACTTTTGTTCGCCTTTTTCGATGATAATTTTGCGCGCGAATTGCAACCGACGAGTTTTCGATTGTAGGATGAAACTCGCGATGGAAGAGTACGAAGGGGACGTGGTTGCGTATCGGACAC
The DNA here is from genome assembly GCA_964007375.1 of Ophion obscuratus. NCBI lineage: Eukaryota > Metazoa > Arthropoda > Insecta > Hymenoptera > Ichneumonidae > Ophion > Ophion obscuratus. The sequence continues at coordinate 14,007,681 of OZ023319.1, read as the reverse complement.
CTCGTACGTGGTGGATCGTACCCGAGACTCGACCGACTGAGACTTTTCGACACTGCCAGACCAGTATTTATACGAGACAGGCGAGGGCCGCTTCGAACACACGGCACACACGCGCGCGCGCGCGCCCCTTCGGCACCCTCGTTCATGCGTTCTTCCGTATACGCGCGGGCATACCGGTACGCGAAGCGTCAGTGCCGCGGAAAACGCGTGTCGGAATTCTGTCGCGGAAAGCACGATAAAGGAGGAAAGTGACGTTACGAATGAGGCTGATGAAGCTTTCACAGCGATCTTTACATCCACGTGGCGAATCGACAATTCGTCATTTCTGCGGTCAAGAAACTTCCGGTCGCTCTTGCGTCCACTCACTTCGGACAGATCGGACACTCATCCCGGCGAGTCTCTCTGATCGGGACTCCCGTGGCGGGCTAATAATATTTTTTTTTTCATTACTTTTCCGCGTAAAGAAACGCGTATGGTCGCTATGATTGTTTTCACTTGCGAACGCGTGGAATATCGTGCAGGGAAATTGTGCAGGAAGGCGTTTTGGATTCGCGGAGATTTTCATCGTTACTTATTTATCAATGTGAAGAAAGATCTGCCACTTTGTGGAGAGCAGACGGTTTTTAGATATTGTTTTATTGTCTTTGAGAGAATTCAATTAAGGCCTTAGGCCACAGTAACGGGTATAAAATCATGTGCGAATTTAACAATTTTTTTTCTTCGTATGAAAAAGTGATTCGCTCATAAAATTAATTACACATCTATTTAGTATCAATATCAAGCTGTTAGAAAATATATATCTTTTTTTCGATGCACAAAATCGCCGACTACTAATATTTTCTTTTGTTATCTTTTTTTCAAGCGCTCCGCGGCGTGACATTTAGCATCCACAATTTTTTACCTAGAACGAAAAACAAAAATTCTCGTCGATCTACATTAGAATACCTAGGGAAGTACGTACGGAATTTTAAAAATATTGTTTTATTCAAAAGTTGTAGGTATTTGAACTTAAGGGGTAAGGCCACTGTAACGGCCCAAAAAAAAAGGTTTTTTCACTAATTTTTTGCTCCCGAAATTGAAGGTATTTGAAAAAAAAACTTTTAATGGTGTTATCGGGCATACATTAAACTTTATTATAAAATTTTTCACAGTAAAAAAAAACAAAATGGCGGTTCCACAGCTATCTTCCCGGGACATGTTTTGCTTCCAGGGCTCCGCGGCACGCAGCACCACTGGTGCACTTTTGAATCTAGAACAAAAAAAAAAACCATTAATCTAGAGGGCTATAGCTAGAGAATGTCGATCGGATTTTAAAAAGTATCAATTTTTGTGGATTTGGCGTGCGTTTGAAAAAAAAAATTGATTTTTGACGAAAAAAACGGCAAGTTTTTTGTTAATAAAAAATCAATAAATAAAGTTCTTGAAAATTCCGATCGACACTCTCAAGATAATGTAAATGTTCACATCTGGTTAAAATTTCAAGTAAAAAAAATGAAAATTGTTCGAGTTATGCTGCGTGCCATTTTGAAAAACCATGTTTCGAGAAAAACGCGTTTAAAGTTTTGCGAATAGTTTTTTATTGGAAAAAAATTTAAAAAAGAAGTTAAGGGTTTAGACTATTTTTAAGAAGTTAGGGTTTAAACTATTTTTTAAGCCAATAAAAAAAAATCGATTTTTCAAAAAATTTACAGTGGCCTTACCCCTTAAGAAATGAATTTTCAGTGAAAAATTTCGTTACAATTGCTCATAAACTGCTCATAAAATGAAAAGTTTTCGATTAATCAGAAATTCCGCACGTACTTCTCTGCGAAATGCAATAAGGAACATAACTTTTAAACTTGAAGTAAATCGAGTGAAAATTGTTGAAGTTATTTGTCACGCCAATTGGAAAGAAGCTGTTTCGAGAAGTTTCGAGTAGTCGGCCATTTTGTACATCGAAAAAAAATATATATATACTTTCTAACAGCTTGATATTCATACTAAATAGATGTGTAATTAATTTTATGAGTGAATCACTTTTTCATACGAAAAAAATGTTAAATTCGCACGTGATTTTATACCCGTTACTGTGGCCTAAGGGCTTAATGTCCTTCGGAAGCGAGAGTTATGAGTTTCATCTCGCTCCGATCCTTTTTTCCCTGATAGGCACTTAGCTCGTGGGCGGGAAAAGAGGAATTGTACATTTTTTCTGGAAAGACGTGTGCTGGTGCTCGACTTGTTTTTTTATATTGAAGAGTAAAATCGCATTTAGTTTTTGCATGGAATTATCTAGTGCTTTGACGAAGGATTTAAATCCTAAGGATTTTTGAAATCCTTCAAATCCTTAAGAATTAAATCCTAAGGATTTCAATCATTAATGAAATATTTATTTTTTCTTTTAAATGGCGATTTTCGGTTTAAAAAAACGCTTTATTCTCGTTGATAAAAAAAAACTATGCATCGATAAAGAAATTCCTCCGTTCTAGCATTGCTTTTTGATATGTACAAGAAGCTTGTAAAACTTAAATTTGATCAGTGCCGTTATTTTTGGAATACCGTGGTCACCGACTTTTGAAAATTTCGAGAAAAAAAAACGTGATTAAAAATTCGCTCGTTCACGGTAGCTACTTATAAGCACCCATAGCTCCCTCAATTTTGAAAGAATTGACTTGAAATTTTCTGAAAAAGATAACGTCTTTTGAGAATACGCCGAAAACAAAAAATCGATATTTTCCAAAATTTCCACTCGCTGCAAGCCCTCGGCCTTTGACGAAATATTTCATCAAGCTTATGACAAGTATTTATCGTCCGAGTTCGAGGCCTCGGAATTCCCGCGCCAGCAACCCTATTGCATCTTCATTCTGAACCCAACAATTCTATTTTCTTTTACAATGTATTTTAGTCCCGTACACACAGGCTCAAAGTACTTGGAAATACTGGAGCTCGCGCGAAATCTATTTTTAAATCGTTTTATCGATACCTGGGATAAATTGCCGCTGCGAGCCGTCATGGCGCGAGACTAAACAACGAGAAAAAAAAGTGTGCCGCTCGTGAATGTCGTAACGTGATATCACAATTTGCATGAATCCCACGGTCGCAGGTGGTGCAACTTTGGCCGGACAAACGTGTTCGCTCTTCCATGTTATCGTGAGTCACACGCGGATCGGCGAGATCGCGGCGCTGGCGTACACCTGGATCTTGGAAATCCCCAGTTTTCATTCATCGAGCTGAGGATTCGGTGACCGTGATCGAACCCGCGGGATCCGTCTACCCAACGACATGTTACGTATTTGTGGATCCTATCGAAACCACTCATACTATTTGTGCAGATCGCGAGGATTGAATCTTTTTTAAATTAGAACATAGCGATTTTTTTTACCAAGAATTTTGAAAAATGGCTCTCTAAGGAAACGCCATTGCAACGTCGAAAATTGATACGAGGCTTTTGAAGTGGATTTAAAAAATATTAACGTACTTTACGTTTTTTTCAAAAGTTTAAGGCTTTATTATAAAAAAGCGGCTACATATTTTTTAATCAAAGTACTGCCCGTCGCTAGCTACGACCTCGGCCCATCTTTCAGGTAGCATTCGAATCCCGCGTCGATAAAAGTCTTGGTCCTTGGAGGCAATCCAGGAATCGACCCAATTTTTGACTTCTTCGTAAGTACCGAAGTGCTGGTCAGCCAAATCGTATGCCATTGACCGGAACAAGTGATAGTCGGAAGGGGCAATGTCTGGAGAGTACGGCGGGTGGGATAAAACCTCCCATTTCAGCGTTTCCAAGTACTTTTTCACGACATTTGCAACATGGGGTCGGGCATTGTCATGCTGCAGTATCACCTTGTCATGTCTTTCGTTGAATTGTGGCCGTTTCTCTTTAAGTGCCTTACTCAAGCGCATCAACTGACGTCGGTAGAGTTCCCCTGTGATGGTTTCGGATGGTTTGAGCAGCTCATAGTACACAACGCCCAGCTGGTCCCACCAGATACACAGCATCACTTTGGATCCGTGAATATTCGGTTTGGGCGTCGATGACGGAATATGACCAGGCAGTCCCCATGATTTTCGGTGTTTAGGATTATCGTAGTAAACCCACTTTTCATCTCCAGTCACAATCCGGTGCAAAAATCCCTTCCTTTGTTGTCTTTGGAGCAGTTCCCGCAAATGCTGAGAATTCGGCTCGTAGGTTGCCATGTTTGAGTGCCAATAACTTTATAATGCATACACGTATCCGTTAGCTTTTTAAAATTGTTTACATTGGCAGAGCCTCTAGTTTAAAATGCCACTTTTTTTATTGAGCTAGGGCCACTACTTCGGCCGCAGTGGCTCTTTAAGTAAAACGGTCACTGCAAAGTTGTACTCCATTAGTTTTTAAATGGCAGTGAATACGGACTTTGAAAAAGTGGTTTCGAGCAAAAAGCGTTTGAAGTTTGGAGAAGTCGGAGCTACAGTGTTAGAGGAGCGGGACTAAATAGTCAATAAGTTCGAGAGTTTTGCTCTGATTGACTTGACATTTTGGGATTATATTCTTGAAATGTTTAACTATGTTGTGCCCCGGCTTCTGATGATGCGCGAAGAGCACGGAAATTCGCTCTCGAGTAAGTTGACACCGTGGGTTGTCGGATGCTCGAGGGCGAGGGTATGTGGGGACTTTTCCCGTTCCGAGTAAATCTCCAACTCGGGATATTGCAACTTCAACAACTTATATTTTATTTAAAATTAGGCAACAATATTACAATTCTTTTTATGCCTTGAGACCGACCTCCTCGGCTTCTGGCCGAAGACTGCCTTCCGATTGAATCTTTCGGCTAATTGTTAACTCGGGTTTTCGCAACCAATCGTTTGAGAACGTTCGATTCGTTCGATTGCGATTCAGCGCTTTTCCGGCTGAGTCGAGCGGAATATCGGGCTTGTGAAATATCGCGCTCGATATCGTCGCTTGGGGTCTTTGAACCTCATGCGTTAGCAATATGAAAATTCCTGTCTTTTGAGGGCACAACAACTATAAGAAAAAACAAACAAAAAAAATCGATCTTTCAGAAGTGCAAACCTCTACCCTCCCCTTAACGGTGACCATTTACAGCAGGTTAGGCAAAAGAAAAAAAGTTGCCACTGAAATTGGGGTGGTGCCCCAATTATGCATAATTACCCGATTAACATTTTTATAAACCATTTTTTTCGAAAAAATGCACGAGTGCGTTAATTCTGCAAAAAATATTTTTCATAAATTCTTGAACCATCTTCACTAGTGTGCTCCTTTGAACTTCAAGAAATAACGTGTATATATGTAATATTCACACACACATATACACTACCTGACAAAAATTGTGGGAACAAAAAAATTTCCAACATTTTTAGGTCATTTTGACAGTGCTCAGCAAAAAATCGTCGGAAGAGAAGAATAAGCATTTCAACGGTTGAAATCTCTCATTTTTAAGCTTTGACTTCCAACATTTTTTACCCTTTTTTTCACTAATGAATCGAAAGAAAAATCGTGAAGGAAACATTTTCGAATTGCGTCATTGATAAAAAAAAATCCCTTGAGTGTAGACCTGTTTGAAAAAAAAAGAAAGAAAGAAAATTGTTTGTCTTCACGCTTTTCTTTTGATTCATCAGTAACAAAGGTTTGAAAAGTCTTGCGAGTAAAAAACTCGAAAACTAGAGAATTTAAGCTTCTAAATGCTTTTTAACATTTTCTCTTACGATGATTTTTCGCCGAGATAGAGGAATTTGATAACGACCAAAAAATTTCCGAAATTATTTTCTTCCCTCAACTTTTTTCAGTTGTGTGTGTGCGTGTGTGTGTAATTATGTCGCTGAGCGATACACGGAAGGGTAACGCAATGAGTAAAAAATGAACGTAACATTTTCTTTAAAACAAGCTTTTATTTTAAAGGTACTGTACTGAAAAGTAAAAAGTAATGTTCAGTAAAATTGAAAATCAAAACAGTGTAACTACAAAAAAGTAATTTCCTTGGTCACTCATCATAAGTGCAAGTACGTAAAAGGTACATAAACGTAGATATTTTAAAAATATGAAATATAAATTTTAAAAGCATGGGGCTTTTTTTCAGAAATTTTAAAGTAGTGTTAGCACTTATGACGTTTGACGCCTCAAGCTTTTGAAATTTATATTTCATATTTAAAATATATCTACGTTTATGTACCTCTCGAGTATTTGCACCTATGACGAGTGACCAAGGAGGGACTCTTTTGTAGTTATACTCAGCCCCGAATCTACGATTTTTCCGAGCCGGGGCAAAAAACTTGACATTGGCGCCCCTCCCCTCTAGCATTTGAGATTAAGGGGGGAGATCTCTTTAGACGCCCGAAAATAAGTCATTTTTCATGATTTAAAAAAAAATGTGATAAGATAATCGCATCATTTTACTATTTTGACATTATCTTACTACAACTTTCAAGTGGTAAAACTTTTTTTTTCTTTTTCAAACAAAACAAAATAGCGGCGTTATAAGGTATTCCTTTAGGGGTCTTTTGAAAAACTGCTCATGGTATAGCTCAAAAAGTTATTGATCGATCTGGCTGAAATTTTGGGCGGTTTCTCACTATAACATTATTGGAAGGATATACCTATAAAAATATTAAAAGGTATAAAATTGAAAATGAAGTAGGCTTTGTAATCAAATGTTCATATTTTTTACTATTTTCTCGACAATTTCCGAATACTCGACAATACCCCGAAAAAGTAATTTATTTACGCGATAACCTTGAAACTTTAGGTATATCCTTCCAATAGTCTTATAGTGAGGAATCTGGCCAAATATCAGCCAGATCGATCAATAACTTGTTGAGCTATAACACGAGCAGTTTTTCAAAAGACGCCTAAAGGAATACCTCATCAAAGTTCGTCTCCTAGGCAGTTTTATTTTCGACAGCTAGGATCACGACGCCATTGAAACTCACCAAAGCGCCCTGGATGTTAGGCGCTTTAGTGAAACAAGTTTTTTCAAACACAAGAATTTGGCGCTCCCTTAAATTGCCGCCCGGGGCAGGTACCCCGGTTTGCCCCCCCCCCCCCCCCCTAGATCCGGGGCTGGTTATACTGTTTTGATTTTCAATTTGACTGAACATCATTGTTTACTTTTTAGTACAGTACCTTTGAAATAAAAGCTTTTTGAAATGTTTTTTACGTTTATTTTATTTTATACTTCTTAGCATTAGAATTCGTTTATTTATTTGCCATGCCAGACCTCCATGTCATTTAGACATCAACGTAATCAAAAACCTCGCCATTAGGTTATAAAGGTTTCGCGAGAAACTTTATAATAGTGTAATTATAAATAGTCCTCAAGTCAACACCGAAGCAAGTCAAATAAAAGCTTGTAATAAAAATATAATTTTTCTAAAACGCAACCCTACCCGAAGGGATACATTTTTCTCGACTATAGAAAAAATAAACGTCTAATGACTGGGAAACTCGATCGATTTTTGAACCCATCGAAATTTAGACTTCGTAGACTAAACGTCGAGAAAGTCTCGCACAGTAGTATAGGCAAACGTTAGTCAGACGCGCCACTACGTCGAGTTATGTTGTTTTCTTCTCGTTACCACTAACAACGATGTAAAAGCGCGGACATGTCTGCGGATATATTTAACATTCTTATTATGGCAGTCGCGTGGACATTATATCAGCGCTAACTTTACGAGACAGCGGTCCGCACCCAAAGCATTTGTGAAAAAAGCTTTGGCGGTGCCAAAAAATTTTTATCGCTGCTATGCACGCGCCACTCGTGCGTGTTATCCTTTTTTCGGTTACCATTTCCCCTCAATTCTCTCTGGTGGTAACACAACGACCGGGGAAATCGTTACCCCCACTTTCCTCTATTTATGGGAAGGGGTGCAATCATAACCTAAATTTTAATATTAACTTTCTTCCACTTCGTAATTCCAACAGTCATAAAGAACACGAACGAAAAAATAAAGGCGAAATGTGTACCGCTTTCAATTAAAAAGGTTGCATTAGAAAATATCGAGAACGAAATATCAGTTTCCGATATCGCCAAAAGTGTGGGTGTAGCGGAATCAACGGTTCGACACTGGAGAAAACAGAAAGGATGAGCTCTGAATGAATGGACAAAAAAGTGCGACGATGTTTGCGATATAAGAGAAAAAAACGTGTAAGAATGCGCGATCCAGTCAATAAAAATCTGGATAATGTAATGTGGATTTGGTGTCCACAACAGAGAACGCTGGAGTTCCCTTCAACGGTCTAGTTTTACGTGCTTTGAAGTTCAACGCACTTTTGGGAACCAATATTTCATTATGATTTCGCCCAAAAATGATTCACCCTCAAACAATAATAAAGTATTCCAATCTGAAATAACCTAGTAAAAACAACATGTGACGTTTGAACATTTATCCTAACCTAACTTTATGCGACCGCACTACGACGCTCTCTCTACCCTGATGGCAATCCGCTTATTGGAATTCGTCAGATTTTAACAAAAAATGTCAGATTTGATGATATTCCGTCAACTTTCAATGAGAAATAATGTCAGAATATGTCATTTATACGACAGAATCTGTCATATTATTTCAAGATTTGACATTTTCTGTGAGAAGTTCATGATTTCTGACCGGAAATTGGAACATGCTTCACAGAATCTGTCATATTTTATCAGAAAAGTAATGTTATAATTCAGTAATTTCTGTCAGAATCTTACATAATATGTCATATAATGTCATAAGAGTTTTCCATTTTATGTGAGATTTTCGTCATTTAATGTCATTTTTTGATGGAATAAAATGGAATTCTTCAACATTCATGAAATATTATGACCGAATCTGTCGAATTATATCATTCTTTCTTATTTTTTGTGAGATTTTCGTCATTAAATGTCATTTTTTTATGGAATATAATGGAATTCTTCAACATTTATAAAATATTATGACCGAATATGTCAAATTATATCATTCTTTCTTATTTTTTGTGAGATTTTCGTCATTAAATGTCATTATTTAATGGAATGAAATGGAATTCTTTAACATTCATGAAATATTATGACCGAATCTGTCAAATTATATCATTCTTTTTTATTTTTTATCATATAATGACCAAACTTGTTAACTTTTGACATTTTCCATTATAAATATATGATATATTCTCATGATTTTGATTATCGATTCTGATAATAAATTGTCAGAATTCTGTCAGTTGAAATCTGTCAAAATTCAATAAAAATGTGACAACAAATTATGATAAAAATTATCGTTTTCTATCATTTTTTGACATTTTCTGTCATTTTTTTCGATGCAACAATATGTCAAAAAATGGAAAACTGATTTATCATTTTTTGTTGAAAGATGACATTTTCAGACATAAAGATGACAGAAAGTATCAAATTCTGTAATTTAATGGCAGCTGAAATCTGTCAGAATTCAACAAAAATGTGACAACAAATTATTATAAAAATTATCGTTTTCTATCATTTTTTGTCATTTTCTGTCATTCTTTTCGACGCAACAATATGTCAAAAAATGGAAAATTAATTTTATCATTTTTTGTTAAAAGATGACATTTTCTGACAAAAAGATGACAGAAAGTATCGAATTCTGTGATTTTATGACATTCCGTAAAGTTAACATAATATGTGAGGTTCTGTCCGATTTTCATAGATTATTTCCGACAGAATCTATCAAAATATGTACGATTCCATCAAATTATGTTAGAATCTATTCATTTTCACAGTTTCTGACATTTTTTAACAGATTTCAACATTATTTGTCGAATTCCAATAAGCGGATTTCCATCAGGGTAGTACTACGGAAATTCAGTCCCGAGAGCGTTAAATTAGGGAGAGTTCACTGTATAGAGACAATTAAGTGCTATGTGTACAAAATTTGTATGCCATTTCCACTGACCCGAACATTTTTTCAACAGGGCAACATCGAAAATGCACAATTTTTATTATCAACTATTTTTTACTAATTATTGCGACGAAAATTTCTCTATTTCGGAATTGTAGGGAATGTATTTAAAAATTTGTCTGATTTTGGTGATCGGAAAAATTATACCAGAATCATTTTTCTGGTGACGTTACTACGACAAGAGTGAACTATCTCGAAAAACGTGTATAGGAAGCGTTTCACGAATACCTCGCAGTCGATTCACGTTACTGCGTCACTTCCTCAGGATATAAATAGCAGCTCGCGGATAGAAGGAAAGTAGAAAAGAAATGGAGAATCACCCTGCGAATTAGTAATGGGAATATAGAAGGAAAGAAGAGATTTGCATGGTCACGCTGAGTATGAGGTATATGACGAAACGATACACATGACGATGCTCGTTAAGGTATTCGTTTTGCGGAGGGCCGTATTTTGTGGGGGCATAAACAGGGCCCTTCTGAATCAGAGCTAAATTACAGTGGCGTTTGATAAAATATCATTTATCATCAATTATTATACTGAACGATAAACTGGGATGAAAAATTTCGCCCAAATGTAGTAAATTTAGACATGCATTTTCTCTGAGAAGTCGCGGCGACGAAAATTCTTTTGCTAGTCGGATTTTTCTAAGTTTCATTATTAAGGGGTAAGGCACAGTAGAATTTTCAAAAAAACCGATTTTTACCCCGCCAAAACGGTGCTTTATCGTCCTAAGAATATGTTATTATTCGATTTATAGCAAGAACATTTTTTCTCACCGACTTTGAGCGTATAACATAAGCCCACCTCTGGCACGGCCATAGAGTACCTGAGACTTTAAACGCGTTTTTCTCGAAACAGCTTTTTCCAATTGGCGTGATAAATAACTTCAACAATTTTTACTCGATTTACTTCAAATTTGAACGTTACGTTTATAATTGCATTTCGCAGGGAAGTACGTAAGGAATTTCTGATTAATCGAAAACTTCTCATTTTATGATCAGTTCTATACGAAATGTTTCACTGAAAATTCATTTCTTAAGTTCAAATACAGTACTACCTCCCTAAGAGAGCGGTCTAGGGCGGTTAGGGGAAGTAATTCTCGAGAAATTCGTCGCCGAAGCCTTCCCCCACCGCTAGGTTAGCGCGCTCGAAAATCGCGCATGTGGTAGCGTGTATGTGTTTCTCCACTCGACCTCTATGAGAGAGCGCGAACGAAAGTGTTGAGAAAACTGTAAACAAGTTGCGGAAAGTGTACTGGCGTTTCGTCGTTTCATGCGTAAGTATATCTCATTGAATATTGATGTGTAAATCTTTCTTTTTCTTCGCGTTTTTTTTATTCTGCTGTTTGGTATATTTTGTTGTTGCAATATTATAACACATATGAAGGAAACATTTGTAAAACTTTCAATAATTGTTGAATTATCTTATTGTTCGCAAAAATATACGTAGTATATTCGTTATCGAAACTCGAACATATACAGTAGAACCTCGATTATCCGAACCAATTGGGACCGAGACTAGTTCGGATAATCAAAAGTTCGGATAATCGAAACGTGGGTTTTTTGGGACGAGATCATAAACAACACCTTTTTATATAAAAACAGTACATACATATATATTATAATTTGACATATATGTTAACGTTGAAATATATATATATATAGATATATAATGTATTTGAAATACCTGAAAAAAGTTGAATGCTTTTTTTATATTTTTTAAAAATAAAATCGTCCATTTTTAATTGACGAACGGCTGTAACGCGTTTTTGAGCGGCTAAGTCTCGCAGCCGTTTGGGAAGGAGAGATTGCGTTGGGTTGCTCATTGTTGCTCACGGCGGTGGCAGCGAGCAACAATGTATCTTTCGCGCCAACGTTCGGATAATTGAGAGTTCGGATAAACTAAGTCATCGTTCGGATAATTGAGCTTCTACTGTACAGTGTACAAAAAAAATGTAACTAACAATTTATCTTGTGTATATACTTCAAGTTGAAATATACAATGTATATATATGTATAAATATTTCATTTTTAGATAAAACGGGATGGCTGAATCGAAAATATATTTTACTTGCATTAAATTACTACTTGAAATTTAATTATGGTGCATGTTTTTTTCTCCGACTTTACGGCTTAAACGTATATATTATTATACAAAGGAATATTTGACAATCGTGCGACGTGCGATTTTCTGAAATCGCTCGCGATCTCTTATGGAGGTGTCCGCGACAAACTCGGGAGGCCTCGGGTACACTGGACAGCTCGAGCTAGGTGGGGGAAGCCATAAAATGCGCTCAAGCGAAACGGCGGGGAAATTCTCTCTTAGGGAGGGCTCTCTTAGGGAGGTAGTACTGTACCTACAACTTTTGAATAAAACAACTACTGAATCTAAAACCGTTTGATTTTTTGTTTCGGATGATCTATCTCCAAGGTTTCGTTAGTAGCGCAGACCTAAAATTTTTTAGGACATTTTTTAACTACCATTTTCGTCTATAAATAGTGTTTTAAGGGCGGGGTAAAGTATTTAATTTTTTTTAAATTTTTTAAATGAATGCATAATATATCAAGAATATTGTGTTAAAATTTCAAGTCAATCGGAGTAAAATTGACGAAGTTATGAGTATTTGAGCGTCTATTGCTCCATGCCGTTCTCTTCTCTTCTGCGTTTTTCAAACCGTTTTTCTGAGACTTGTCATATTTGAAGTCCGTGTGCACGATAACTCAAAATCTACTGGACCAATCGCTTTGAAATTTTGCACAGTACTTCTTCATATAATTCACCAGGTATTGTCAAGAGCTTTTTTTTTTTTTTTTAATAATTACTAATTTTTCAACAACAAATTAGCCGATTTTTTTAGCGAAAATCGGGTTTTTGGCTCCCAAGTGCTACGAAAAATCGAAAAATCGAAAAAAAAATCCTCCCGTCATTACCTCGAGAAACATCTCCTTTAACGAATGCATTTTGATTTTTTTGTTTCAAATGATTCTGTTGCGAGTTATGGTGAACACCGCAAACCAACTTTTTTTCGAGGCGCCTCCGGGGTTTAATTTTCACTCGCTCAATTTTGAATATTTTGCAATGCAAATTTAGGAGAATGTTGTTCAAATGTTACTTTATTATATGTAAATTTTTCAATAAACGAACACTATTCGTGACGCCAAAAAAAATCTTAAAAACATGCCTTTTTTTCGCCGAATTAACTTTACCCCGCCGTTAAGGAGGTTGGAGCGATTCAGTTGAGTCAAATGACGGTTTATTAATTTTTTTTTCAATGAACCTCAAAAAAATGCATACGAGGTACAGGTTTATTCTATATATGCTAATTTTTTTAAATATATAATTAAAGGGCAAAATTATGCATTTTAACATTTTTATTACGTGAAGTAGAAAAACTTTAGTGTTACTACTAACTTGAAAAACCATAACATTATCGATGATTATTATGAAAAAACTACGACAACGAATGTTTTATACAATTCACAATGAAATTTTGAGTAATTCATAATTATCCCTATTCATATTTACGTCACGAGACTATTGTCCCATGGTTTCAATGGGCAAGATGGGGATTTTTTTTTCTAAATGTTCACAAAGGTTCAGTTTGCGTTAATCCGTTGTTAGAAATGGTTTATCTTGGTGCTAAATAACAATAAAAATTACATAACCTTTAGTGTGAAAGTCTTGCCCGTCTAACCGCACGTTAAATTACATACATTAAACTATTGATTATCTCTGGTGTATGGTGGTGAAAAAAGTTAAAAAAAATTCGTAGACTCAGTATAGTCTAAACAATAACATGTTTTTTTTTTAATTGAATTTATCCTTGCATTGTGGCTAACGCTCCAACCTCCTTAAATAAATAATTTAAAAAAAAAGTATTTCGAAAGTGTATTTATTAAGGCCTTAGGCCACAGTAACCGGTATAAAATCATGTGCGAATTCAGCAATTTTTTTTCGTATGAGAAAGTGATTCACTCATAAAATTAATTACACATCTATTTAGTATGAATATCAAGCTGTTAGAAAATATATCTTTTTTTCGATGTTCAAAATGGCCGACTACTAATATTTTCTTTTATCTTTTTTTTAGGCGCTTCCCGGCGCGACATTTAGCATCCAGAATTTTTTACCTAGAACAAAAATAAAAATTCTCATCAATCTACATTAGAATACCTAGAGAAGTACGTACGAAATTTAAAAAAATATTGTTCTATTGAAAAGTTGTAGGTGTTTGAACTTAAGAAACGAATTTTCAGTGAAAAATTTCGTTATAACTGCTCATAAACTGCTCACGAAATAAGAAGTTTTCAATTAATCAGAAATTCCGTACGTACTTCTCTGCGAAATGCAAATAGGAATATAACTTTTAAATTTGAAGTAAATCGAGTGAAAATTGTTTAAGTTATTTGTCACGCCAATTGGAAAGAAGCTGTTTCGAGAAGTTTCTAGTAGTCGGCCATTTTGTACATCGAAAAAAAAAATAAATATTTTCTAACAGCTTGATATTCATACTAAATAGATGTGTAATTAATTTTATGAGTGAATCACTTTTTCATACGAAAAACAATTGTTAAATTCGCACGTGATTTTATACCCGTTACTGTGGCCTAAAGCCTTAAGTGTAACAATGTTTCTATCAATATTTATAATATAAACCTATCAAAAAATCCATGAAAATAGCCTTTTTTAACGTCTAAAGTGAGAAAACCCCTTAATTGATGCTGTGGCAAACTTATATAACCGAGTAGTGTATCGAATCCATAATTGTTTTTCCCACCACTATGAAGATTGCTTGGAATCTCACAAATCAATACGAACGTAGATTATTCTTCGTGATATTGCCATATCGTGACAGTGTAGCGCGTTATCATTGAAGATGTAACCGGAAACCGGTCCAACCGATAATTATGCGGCTGTCAGTTCTCGGGAAACATCACGATGCGAAGTTTTTGTACGCACACACGTAAAATTTCCGCATGGAGTGCTCGGGTCATTAGCGAAAAACGTACACGCTATCTTTTGCACGACGCCGCTTGTTAAAGTTTAGCAAATTGCCAAAAAATGTCGTCTCTCTTAGCCGCGTTTACCGAGCTTCGTTTGGAGAAGTTTGTACAAATGTGCACGCGTACAACTCCTCTTAGCTTCGCGTTGAACGTTATCGTCCATTTGCGGCTTATCGCACTCCACCTGGAATAAGATTTATAATAGCCCTCGTGCAAACACTATAGTCGTCAGTGTGGAGATTTGTTATGCCCTTTTTCGCCGCGATAATTCGCGCGCCTTTTTTAACGTCGATTCCATTGCGATGCTTCATTTTGTTAAGGCGTTACACCCACCTGTAGCGCAAAAAAAGGCCTTTTTCATGAATTTTTAAAAAGAAAACTACAAAACTTTTTTAATCGATCAATATACCATCTTAAAGAACACATCTTGAAGAACTTTCAGTAATTTTTTTATTGAAAAATATTACATTGTTTAGTGGCAAATGGCCGCCAATGAAATAATGTGTTTATATACACGGTTTGCGGTGACCAACATTGCGGCGAAGTGGATCATCTGAAAAAAAAAATGCGGATGGATTTAGTCAAATATAAGTATAAACTAGTCTTTAATCGAAGGATTTTAAAAAATATTCATTTTTCACAAAATGACGGACAGTCAAAGTTAATGGTTCGATTTTAACGAAAAAAACGGCCGTTTTTTGGCTATAAAAAGGCCATTTTTTTTTTCGAAAAAAAAAAATCGAACGATTAAAGACTACATTTTTATGTATTAAATAAGCCTGCAAAATTTCAAGAAGATCGGTTCATTAGTGTTCGAGTAATCTTGGTCACCGACTTCAGAAATGCCATTTTGAGAAAAACGCGTTTAAAGTTTCAATTTCCGTTGGTTTACACAACGGATTCTTCTCTTTCAACGCTCATATCTCAGTCAATTTTGTTCGGATCGACTGGAAATTTTCAGGACATATTCTCAGATACTTATACTTCAAAAAAATGCAATAAAAAAAATCGATTTTTTCGAAATCGCAAGTGGGGTTAACCCCTTAAGTAAAAAAAGATGTTGAAAACGAAAATAATGTGGCCGAAAGGCAAAAATGAAAACTGATATAAACATTTAAAAAGAAATCACTTCTATCCCACGAATGTATAGAGACCCCAGGGCAATGATATCCAAAATATTTAAATATAACTTGAATATGAATAAATAATTATCAATTTGAAAAACAAAACCGAAAGGTTGCGGCTACGAAAATTCTTCTGCTAGACACATTTTTCGAAGTTTTATCATTGAGGGATCATCACAGTGTAAAATGTTCAAAAAATCGATTCTTTGTGTGCCTTATCCGATATTATAGATGGTTATAAACATGCTGTTCAATTTTTGGGGCGAAATTCGAATTATTCCGGTTGCTACAGCCTTTCTCGGAAAAAGAAATTCGACCAGCTGCGTCCTGACACGGACGGACGCGTTTTTCTCGAAATGTCGTTTTTCAAAACGGTGTACACTCTCAAAGGAAGAGTTTTCAAGCTATCCGTCTCAAATTTTGACACAACATTCTTCACACCATTCTTCATCTTCTTATAGAAGCTTTTTATTTTTTTAGACATCTTTATATTTTTTTAACGGAAAATTCGAAAAATAAGGCTAAACTCGATACTTTTTTTTCAATCCGCCGCCATTTTGTCAATTTTGATTTTTTTTAAACCCCCATGGAAAGATAGCGCCTTTCATCCTGATTAATATTCTTTTTACAAATTTTGTTTCCGATAATATTTACGGCCACAACTTTGTACACCGTAAGGACTCTTTTTTTTCAAAGACATTTTCAATCGTTAAAAAAATGTAAGAAAAAAAATATGCGTTAAAAAATTTATTTTCTGCTCTTCACGAGTGCTTCGATTTGATATAAAAAAATCAGACTGATTAGGCTATTTTTATCATCGGAAAATAAAAATCCCGAAATCAGCTATATTTCCATCCGTTACACTGTGATGAACTCTTAATATTTTCTTCAAACATTCGGTGACCCCTAGTTTTTATTATCGTTACGGAATCTCTAAATTGTTTCACACGTGCCAGCAGTTTATATCAGCAATCTAGAGTTATTTAGTGTATAAATTATTAGATGGAAATATGGCTAGCGTGTCATCTCCATGAAGCGTCGTATAAATAAGATTATTCGAGTCGTCATTTCTCGTTCAAAGTTTGGTAACTTGGCTTGAAGTTTTACCAGTACACCGGGATGTATTTTCACTTGATTATAGACGAGAATCAGTTAAGGGGGGATTGTCTTTTTTTTCGCAAAATTTACCGCTTTTTGGGAATTTTTTTGTGAAGAAAGTATACAACGGAAAACTTGTGAAACTTGGCATATAGTTTTATTGATCTGTTTACTACATACAAAAAAAATTTTAAACAATTTCATCAAAAAATCCGCCTCCCATCCCCCTCGATGCGCGATGGTCCTTTTTTGACGGTGTGCACGATTACAGCCTTCACGTTCATCCTGCAACAAAAACCCAAAAAGCATTTTACTTTAGACACATATAGCTATCGTTCGATGAAGGGAGAAAAAAAATTGACGATTTGGTGACGTTTTGAACTTGAAGTATCGATTTTTCGAAAAAAATTGATCGATTTTTTGTTATAAATAAAAAATTATTAAACGTATTGCTTTTTTGCTTCATCAAACGATAAAAGGATGTCAGCTGAGCATTCTGTCCAAATTTGAAGGCAATCGGTTGAATAGTTTTTGAGAAATCGTGCACACCATCAAAAAAGGACCATCGCGCGTCGAGGGGGGTGGGAGGCGGATTTTTTGATGAAATTGATTAAAAAAATTTTTGTATGTAGTAAACAGATCAATAAAACTATATGCCAAGTTTCACAAGTTTTCCGTTGTATACTTTCTTCACAAAAAAATTCCCAAAAAGCGGTAAATTTTGCGAAAAAAAAAGACAATCCCCCCTTAATTGTTAAATATTCGGGTTCGTGAATGGAATACCTTAATCACAACTTTCGAGCTGTCCGATCGAAAATATTACACATTTCGCGTTTCACTCTTACTCGCTACGCGTCGCGTTACATCCTCTATGTGTGGGGGTTTCCCTGTGACGTAGACGACCGGCAGACGCGAGGTCTAGAAGTGTCGCAACGGTCGCGTGCTCGCCGCAATAAAACAATCCTTGACAACGGTATACAGATGACAATGTCACCTAAACCTCAACAGGCATTTTTAAATGTTCAAATCACTGCGATTAGTTTAATTATCATTTATTTTTCAGCACGCGCAAATGCTCACACCCGATTAACCTTTACTTATCGAACAGAAAACCCAAACTATAACAGTCAATTTCACCCAATTGCCAATCACGTGATATTAAAATTTACATTAAAAAAAACACGAGGCGAACATTCTTAAAAAAAATTCTTCACTACTGAGATTCTATAAAAAAAAACTATAATCGAAACAAATAAATTTACGATACTGAGGAATTGCGACACTACCGCCTTGCGAATAACATTTATGAATACATGACGCATTTGGTTGTACTGCAAGGGTGCACGAGAGGACATTCGATGTACATATATATGTGTCATTCGAAACTCTCAAGGATGACTCATACGGGAGATTCAGCGACGATGATCGAAGTCTGGTAACGGTGTCCGGTCTTAGCGCAATATTGAGGCCGCACGAGACCAGTATATAGCATGGCAGAACGGTCAATTTCCTCATCATCGCCGCTCACTATGTAAATTTACACGTACGCTCACATAGCGAGAATCTTCAAACGACAATCAAGTTGCAATACCGAAGTTTCCTTCGCCGTTCGCATTCGTATCGCTAGAATTGTCCAACATTTTCACGAGTTCAACGCACCATCATATAAATGAAGAAAGAATTGTCAAGTGTCAGAATATCACTCGAAAGATCTGGAGTCTTGAAGCGTTCAGATTTTTTGAATCTTAAAGGGTCCAGATTTTTGGAATCTTAAAGGGTCTAGATTTTTTTTGGAGTCTGTCCGGCTCTGCCGCAAAAATGAGTCACGTGTTTTGAACTGAGTCATCCTTTCGGATCGACAGCATACAATGTGCGGTAATTTCTTCGGCGGTGACATGTATAACTGTGTTATATCCGTATCTCATTTTCTAAGTTCTTTCGTCTTAATTATATATATTTTATACCAAACTATTTCCTTTTTCACTCCAACGCGAACTCGTTTGAACCCTACGTTGCGAAATGACACATTCTTTCCAGCATGCGAAACCTCCATTGCAAAACCAACATCCATTCTGGCAATTTCAACTTCGATTTCTTCACAATGCTGACTCTTGCAACTTGCGATGCGAATGACTCTCAACGAGGACACGGAAGAAGCCTCGGTCGTTCAGTCCTATACCCATTTCGAAAATTGTTGCTCAGCGATAATTAAAATCGCTGACTTACTTAAAAATCAAGAAGCAACCTACCGTCGAGGTGCAACCAAATTCGATAGTCTCTCGCGAATCTTAGGACTGAGCGGAGCTCGACAGAGGCCAAGGTACTCTGTCCTCTGAGTCTTTTTCCGTGCCCTTGCAAGTTAGTTCCGAGTACGCGTCTTCGATTCTTCGCGATCAAGCATCACTGCCCGAGGGTAAAGTGAGGCACTGAGGTGCAGCGTCTCATTACGCTTCGCAGGCCGATAAGAACTCATTAGTAGTGCGTAGAAACAATTATTCGTTCAACCAAACTCCAAACTACCAAAAATTCAACGTGTAATTTGCGTACGTGAGTGCCATACGATTGCACTGTCTTCGAGGAGACCCGAACGTCTAGCGTCAGCACGGTATCAAATTACAAGTTCATCAACCGTAAGTCCGATCTGCCCGTATTTTATGTAATCGTATTAAATTGTATCGAGTCATCAATCGAATTAATTTACGGAAGAAAACTGCGATAATAACCAAATTGTATCAAAATTGTAATCGTCATTGTCAATTTCTCAGATTTATTATAGCAATACATATATGTATTCTACTACTCACATCCGTCAGGAGGATATTCTTTGCCTTTATTTTATCCTCCCAATTCCTTTATTTTAACCCACTGGATAGGTGCGCCTAGCGCTTTAATAGCTAACCCGACAAAAATCTTTCGAGATAGATTAGAAGACTGAATATTTTTAAGTCGTTCAGGAAAATTAATCTCAGCCCGCTCATTAACATTCCGGGCCTAACAAATTGGTGGCAGCGGTGGGATAGCTATCACTATCTACGGTTAATATTCTATGATTATTTAATAAAATAAAAAAAAAATAAAAAAAAGAGTCAAATCAAAATTAGACCAACTGAAAATGCCTGAAATTAACAATGATACTACCACGCAAAATCAGACTATACTCGACAATTCTGCCTACTTAGATTACCTCACAGTTAAAGATGCTATAGACAAAATTCCGAAATATGACGGTCGAAATTGGAAATTTTCGGATTACGAAACTGAAATAAAAGCACTTCAACAGGGCTTACCTGAAGGAGCGGAAGCCAGACTTCTAAATGGAATTTTGGCCAAACTCCGTGGTAGAGCCCGCACACATGTTGAAGGAAAAGCTTTCACTTCCGCCAATCAAATTTTGAAAAGCCTTAAAGAAAAGTTTTCACCTGATCAGGATTACGAGTATTATCGCAGTCGTCTTCTTGATGCACGAATGAGAAGCGATGAAGACGTGTCAGATTTCTGCTCACGCCTTCAACGCTATGTTCGGAAAGCCGTGAGCGAAGTCGAAGAAACCGATGGCAACGATGTTGCAAGATCGGCAAAAAGTAGACTCGAGGCTCGCGCTCTCGATGTTTACATTGACGGCTTGCCTGACAATATAAGAGCGTATGTGCACAGCCGTGACCCCGCGACCCTCCAATCCGCGTACGAACTCGCGTGCAAAGACGAAAAGAGGATCCGACGATCCCGAAAACGAATAAGTTCACGTAGAGATCACATAGAACCGCGGCGCAGTTACTACCGTCGGGACAGTTCCTCTGACGAGAATGGTAGATCGCTGTCCCGCGAGAGTCGAGATTTCTCACCGTATCGACGTGCGTACGCGACCTATATTGAAGAATTGATGTGCAAAGATTGCAGAAACTGTCCCTGCCGATCCCGCGCACGTCACAATTATGACCCCACGTCACGAGACAGAAGTAACAGCCCTCCTAGAGGGATATTGAAACGAGAGTACCCCTCGCGGAACCGAGATACTTACAGTCGCGAACGCGTGCACAATAGAAGTCCATCGAATGACAGACGTACGCCGGAATCTCCCCGAAATTCCTCTAGCCGTAGAAACAACACTCCCCCGGCAAGGACCGTTGATTTAAAACGAGATCCGACTTTAAACGAGATTCCCAGTCGTCCGAACGACGCGTCGACGGCTGCTCAACAAAAATCGCGCCAAACTCCCGCTGTGAACTTCCAATCGTAACTGTCAACTTACAAAACAGCGCCAAACAACCAAAAGCTGTCGTGGAAGTCCCGGCGCCCGAATTAAAGAATAATAAGGCGAGATTTTTGGCAGATAGCGGTGCGGTTATCAATATGATTGAAGTTAACGCCCTCCACGGAACCGTTATGATCAATGAGGATGATCAAGTCGGAGTACTCGGAATTTGCGATAACGAAATGCTAACGGCAATCGGTACAGCGATAGTAAACGTATTCGATCAACCAGCCAAATTTTACGTTTTCAAAGCAACCCTACCCTCGCCAGGCGTGGGCATATTAGGCGAGGAATATCTGGAGCAGGAACTCGCCGAAATATCATACCATCATCGTGCCTTAATAATTGCTAGTCGCCCTACAAAACCAATTCGGTTTGTGTCCGAATACAAAAATACAAATGTATGCAGTTTTTCGGTAAACACCGAACAGCGCGTGACCCCGATGTTACCCGACTCTGCTGACTCAGCGAATCTCAGCGAAGTTGCTACTCGCGTTACTATCCGCGCTCGCACCCGACAGCCGATACAAATAAAACTCAAGAACACAACATTGCAAGAGGGATATCTTCCGCGTTTAACAGCTGATGAAGGTGTTTTCATGGGCGAAGCCGCCGTGACCAACCTCAACGGTAGTTGTTACGTAATGGCAATCAACACGACCGAGCAAAACGTGGAGGTCACTATTCCACCCCAATACTTAATTCCATTTGAATATCGAGGACCTCCCGAAGAAATTTCAGATTCGGACTCACCCGATGAAAATTCTATCCTTGGCAAAGATCGCGTTACTGGAATCCTGGATTTGCTCAAAGTGGACTATCTCAACGATGAAGAAGCGGAACACGTACGTTCACTTGTAGCCGCGTTCCCTGACCGTTTCCACTTACCAGGCGATAAATTGGGCCGATCAAGGCTAATGAAATGTACGATACCGACCACGGATGAGTTGCCAGTGAATACTCGTCAATATCGTTACCCGGTAATTCACAAAGAAGAAATTAAGAAACAAATGGAGAAGCTCCTGAATGAAGGAAAAATTCAGCCCAGCGCCTCTCCATACAATTCTCCGTTGTGGATTGTTCCCAAAAAACCGGATGCCAACGGGAAGCGAAAATGGCGCGTTGTCATCGATTATCGCGCATTGAATGAAAAAACCTTACCGGATGCTTATCCCCTACCAAATATCACTGATATTTTGGACCAACTGGGTGGCGCCAAATATTTCAGCATTTTCGATCTGGCCAGTGGGTTCCATCAAATTGAAATCGACCCGAAGGATCGGCCTAAAACGGCATTCTCTACTCCCGAAGGACACTACGAGTTTGCCGTGCTCCCTTTCGGATTGCGTAACGGTCCTCCTGTTTTCCAACGGCATATGAACGTGGCACTTACGGGACTCAACGGCATCGAGCTGTTCGTCTATCTCGATGACATCATCATCTATTCCCCATCTTTGGAAGAGCACGGCCGAAGAGTGCGGAATCTTTTCACGCGTCTTCGGCAGGTTAATCTAACCCTACAAACGGAGAAATGTCAGTTCCTTCGAACGGACGTGACCTACTTGGGGCATATTATTTCCCGAGATGGAGTTCGACCTGACCCTTCGAAGGTAGAAGCGGTGAAAAATTATCCTGCTCCTACGAATACCAAAGAGGTACGACAATTTCATGGATTTGCCAATTATTATCGGCGCTTCATCAAGGACTTCGCTATCAAGGCCAGACCACTAAGCGACTTATTGCGGAAAGAAAGAAAATTCGTATGGACCGAGAAAGAACAGAAAAGTTTCAACGAAATTCGCGACGCCCTCTGTAGAAAGCCCGTCTTACAATACCCGGACTTTAACCAACCGTTCATTCTCGCCACCGATGCTTCCGATGCAGGCCTTGGTGCAGTACTGAGCCAAATAATTGATGATAAAGAACGACCTATCGCATACGCATCACGAACCCTGAACGAAGCTGAAAAGAATTATCACAGCAACGATAAGGAGTGTTTAGCAGCCACCTGGGCGATAGGATACTTCCGGCCCTATCTATACGGACGCCCCTTCACACTTGTTACCGACAACCAAGTTGTTGCCTGGTTACACAATATGACCGACCAATCCAACCGACGTGCACGTTGGAGGGTAAAGGTTGGAGAATATCACTTCATCGCCAAATATAAGCCAGGAAAACTCAATCAGAATGCCGACGCGCTGTCGCGTAACCCTGTCGCCACCGTCACCGCTTTTCCGATACAAAAACCAGGCGTATTAGGCGTAAAATCGCGCACGAAAAGTGGTCCCCCACCGGCAACCTCTATCCTGCAGCGTTCCCGTGATCGTCCGCCTGCAAGCAAGGGTCTAACCAAACCTTTAGCCGGAGCAGAATCCAAACGAGAAATCGGCTCAATCGGCGCTAGAGTGAAACGTCGAGAAGAAATTCGACCGCTCGCAAAGCGCGTGACTTACAAAGAGCCAGATTCTGACCTCATGAGTGACGAATCTTCAACAGACCTCGTACCACCGATTCGCACTGCTCATCGCAGCATGCTACCCAACGAAGAAGGAATCATCGATAATCAAGAAAAGCCCGTCGACCCCTTGAACGCTGAGAATTTTTGCGATGATGTTTTCTTGCCCGAGGCCGAGCCGACATTAGAGCCCCCGATACCAGAGGCAACCAACATCATTATCGAGGTCGCTCCCCCACCTTCCAGCGAAAGTGAGGCCGAAAACAGCGCGGACAGAACATTAACTCCAGAGAAACCGACACCGGAGGCCATCGTGACGAAACATGGCAAACCATCCTTAGGATTCCTCGAAGAGCTTCAAAAATCACTCTTACGCTTTGATAATTCCATACGGTTACGCGAGGTACCTGACGAAGAACCAATAGCCGAGGATTACCCATCATCTCCAGAAGACCTGGGTTCCTTAATAGAAAAAGGGTATCAATGCATCCATGACCTCAGCAACGCCCTCAAGGAACGAGAGTCCGATAGATCAGAGTCTGAGATCTCGAGACCACATCTGGAAACTTCACACGTTGTTCCTATCAATCGGAAATCAACCATCCCGACACCAATCCCATCCTGTAACCCTGTGGCTAAATCTAGCCCGTTTCCAGGGACATCGACGACGATCGGGATATTACCATCCAAGAACCAGCGAGATTGCATACCAAGGAAAATCACGACAGACCCGCAAGTTTTGACTTTGCCCCAATCAACGCAACCGCCTTCGACACTGTGCGAAACAGTAGCACAAGATACCGCACATGTAATCGGTACATCGGCTGCATACGTCGATGCTGACTCAAGCGATTCCGACATTGTGCAATCTGACACTGATCAACAACCCGTCAATTCGGACACCGATGGAAATTGTGTTATTAAACTGAGTCGAGAGGCGCTGACCTACGACAAAGACAATATAGCACACTTCCTCAACGCTGACGGCATGCCTTTGAATAATATTAGTCAATTACTTTCGGATCTTGGAAAGATCGACGTACAGAACCTCCAAAAATGCAGTCTTTCCAAGGGACGCATAGTTGTAACAACAAAAGGAAAATTCAAAACTCTAAGCATTGTCAATAAGCAGCATCACTTCGACAAATCCAGTTTCCACGATATTGCCGAATGCCTACAAAATCTGCGCACGGCCGTAGTGCGTTACCGACTGCGATCTCTACGAATGTCCAAGCGTGGAGACGACCTCGAGGACCTCCCTTATGACACCCTCAAGGAGATGTTAGAATGCACTTTCCACGGGGTGCCTGTTACAATCACTATTTGCAGTGGGTTTGTCCAAACCGATCCACCCTCTCAGCATCGGAATGAAATAATTCGGGAGGCGCACGAAAGCCTCATTGGAGGACACAAGGGCATGGTAAAAACATACCGACGTCTTCGGGAACGATATCAGTGGAAAGGAATGAAAGAAGAAACGGAAACCTTTATCCGAAAATGCAAGACTTGCCAAACACAAAAACTTGCCCGAGTAAAAACGCGAGAACCAATGCTAATCACCGATACACCCGCAGAAATCTTCGAAAAAATTGCTCTCGACACTGTCGGCCCTCTTAATATTACACCCAGGGGAAACCGACATATCCTCACCATCCAGGATAACTTTTCAAAATTCTGCGCAGCTGTGCCAGTACCAAACATCAAGGCAGAAACATTGGCCTTAGCATTATCAAAACAGTGGATTGCCTTGTACGGCCCTCCGAAGACCATCCTCACTGATCGTGGTACCGCATTTACAAGCAACCTTTTCGAACAACTAGCCGAAATCTTCAAGGTAAAAAGGATAACGACCACGGCGTACCGTCCTCAGTCAAACGGGTCGCTTGAACGCAGTCATGCTGTTCTAGCGGAATACCTAAGAGCCTTCCACGATCGTTTTGACGACTGGGACGAACTCCTACCTTTCGCCATGCACGCATATAATACATCCGTGCATACGGGGACAAATTTCACCCCATATGAACTCATGTACGGGAGGAATTCGCGGCCGATTTCTGCGTTCCCGTCTGTAGAGAAAATCGACACATACACGGAATACATGACCGACTTTATCACTCGACTTGACGAAATTCGACATGTCGCGGCAAGAAATCTTTATTCAGCAAAATGGCATTCCAAACACAATTACGACCGCGAAGCGCACGCCGTTTCCTTCAATGTAGGCGACGATGTGTACGTAATCCAAGAACCTCGTAAAGGAAAGCTTAGCCCTTACTACCACGGGCCTTACGAAATTACTGACATCACAGAAAAAGGAAACATAGTGTACACTAATAGTCGTGGCAAGCCCGAAATGAAACATCCCAATAAGTTCAAGTTGGCCATCTAACAAGCGCTCGAGCGAGTATCTGTTTCAGGTTCACCTGAGGGCAAGATGGAGAAGTACCTTAGCGCTACGGTAATCTTGGTCGCGCTTGGTACTAGTAACGCTGACAGAGGCTACAGGTTGCAAGAAATCCGGGACCATCCAGGCATCTTCTATGAAAAGCTGCCTGAGCTGAAGGTCACAACAACGCAATGGAGAATCGTCACGTACATCGATATCAGCGGCGTTCTGTCCTATGAACCATGGCAACCTGCACAGGTCTTCCGACTTCTAGCAGACTGTCTTCACCATCTAAACCCTGCCAGCTGTGCAGGCCTCGTACCCAGAGATCGTCTCATCGGCCGGCATGAAATCTTTCGCGGCCTGCAAAGACAGATCATCTACCTCGTATCCCCTCAAGGGATCCCTGGATATACAAGGGCACCTTTTTAGGATTAGGCGTCTATGCCCTGCGTAACAGCATCCCGACAATACTCATGGGATGCTACCGGAAGTGCTTCAAATTTCGTCGCACGGAGCCCCTCCAACCACTGGGTAACAGTCTGGAGCAGCGCATTCCACCAATGGTGGTGTACCAACCGACTTCCACGAACTCGCCGACAAGCCCGAAACCAGCGGTTACGCTAGTAACATAGAAGACCAACTCACCCCTGGTTGTGACTCGGGGACGAGCCACTTGAATCCCGCGAACTCCATCCCCGCGCTTCAATCTAACAAGGGGGGTGTTATATCCGTATCTCATTTTCTAAGTTCTTTCGTCTTAATTATATATATTTTATACCAAACTATTTCCTTTTTCACTCCAACGCGAACTCGTTTGAACCCTACGTTGCGAAATGACACATTCTTTCCAGCATGCGAAACCTCCATTGCAAAACCAACATCCATTCTGGCAATTTCAACTTCGATTTCTTCACAATGCTGACTCTTGCAACTTGCGATGCGAATGACTCTCAACGAGGACACGGAAGAAGCCTCGGTCGTTCAGTCCTATACCCATTTCGAAAATTGTTGCTCAGCGATAATTAAAATCGCTGACTTACTTAAAAATCAAGAAGCAACCTACCGTCGAGGTGCAACCAAATTCGATAGTCTCTCGCGAATCTTAGGACTGAGCGGAGCTCGACAGAGGCCAAGGTACTCTGTCCTCTGAGTCTTTTTCCGTGCCCTTGCAAGTTAGTTCCGAGTACGCGTCTTCGATTCTTCGCGATCAAGCATCACTGCCCGAGGGTAAAGTGAGGCACTGAGGTGCAGCGTCTCATTACGCTTCGCAGGCCGATAAGAACTCATTAGTAGTGCGTAGAAACAATTATTCGTTCAACCAAACTCCAAACTACCAAAAATTCAACGTGTAATTTGCGTACGTGAGTGCCATACGATTGCACTGTCTTCGAGGAGACCCGAACGTCTAGCGTCAGCACGGTATCAAATTACAAGTTCATCAACCGTAAGTCCGATCTGCCCGTATTTTATGTAATCGTATTAAATTGTATCGAGTCATCAATCGAATTAATTTACGGAAGAAAACTGCGATAATAACCAAATTGTATCAAAATTGTAATCGTCATTGTCAATTTCTCAGATTTATTATAGCAATACATATATGTATTCTACTACTCACATCCGTCAGGAGGATATTCTTTGCCTTTATTTTATCCTCCCAATTCCTTTATTTTAAC
>OZ023319.1:13903976-13979614 GCA_964007375.1 Ophion obscuratus | reverse complement strand
TTTATCGCATGTATTTCAGAAGTTACAGTTTTTCGAAAAATCTGGATTTCAGAAAGTTTGGAAACGTTCTAACGCTGATATCTCTTAAATTAATCGATATATCGAAAAATGTCTATAGATCGATTTTTTCATATTAGTTCACACTTTCATAAAAAAAGGAAAAAAAAATGTAATCTTTCTTGTCAACATTTTTTCAGCTGTAAAGTGAAAATTATTTTTTTTTAAAGATGATTGCCATTTTTTTTCAAAAAATGGCAATCATCTTTAATATGACGAATTATAGGAATTTTAACGCTAGTCCCATTGTGGGCCCATTTTTCCTTGTATTTTTTAAAAAAATACAAGGAGTAAAAGAGTAAAGGAGTAAAGTACAAGTTTCGTATGAAATATTAATGGCGAAATTTAACGAAATGGCGTGGAATGCCTCATATATATATGAGGCATTACACGTCACTTCGGCCAGTAAAAAAAAAATCCACAAATAATTTTGAAAAATCGAGTTACTTTATTGAAAAATATTCACCGAGGGTCGAAATTTATAAAAAATGTCTGACGTTTCTTTTCATTAATTACCATTTTTTAACATTTTGCCATTCAAATGGCTGTATCTTTGGCAGGTTTTGACGTATTTACATTCGTAAAAAACGATAATGTGCGTCTTTTTCTAGCGATCCAGAAAAAAATTAATTTAGATTTTATTGAGCAAGTCGAACGTCCGATTCAGGGCAAAATATGCAAAAATATTTTATTTCTCAAGGAAAGGCACTCGTTATTTTATTTGTTTAAATTTCCCCGAATTGTGAATACGAAAAACGGATTTTTGGTATTTTTTATATTACGGAATTCCGAAACACCGTGAAGTAACAGCTATTTTTATTAACATTTTTTAAATTAATATTCGATTGAAGAGTGTGGAGCACTCCAAGGCTCCAATACATATGACATATACGTCATATGTATTTCAAAAACCTGGTAAACATATAGCGAGTGCTCCACACTCTTCAATCGAATATTAATAAAAAAATAAAGATAGCTGTTACTTCACGGTGTTTAGGAATCCCATAATATAAAAAATACCAAAAATCCGTCTTTCGTATTCACAATTCGGGGAAGTTATAAAAAATAAAATAACGAGTGCCTTTCCCGAGAAATAAAATATTTGTGCATATTTTGCCCTGAAACGAACGTTCGACTTGCTCAATAAAATCTAAATTAATTTTTTTCCGGAGAGCTAGAAAGAGACGCACATTTTCGTTTTTTACGAATGTAAATACGTCGAATCCTGCCAAAGATACAGCCATTTGAATGGAAAAATGGTAATCAACGAAAAAAAACGTCAGAATTTTTTTTAATTTCGACACTCGGTGAATATTTTTCAATGAAGTAACTCGATTTTTCAAAATTATTTGTGGATTTTTTTTTACTGGCTGAAGTGACGTGGAATGCCTCATATATATATATATATATATATATATATATATATACACACTCATATGCATGTACAGGAAGAATTGAAGATTAAAGAGAAGGCAGTATTCGCGCATTTCGCGTGTACGACGTATTTCATCAATACTCTAGACACTGCTTGATTGCACCGAAGAATCGTGGGATTCACCTTTCGTGTCGTCCGACCCGCTCGTCGAAAATCTCTACTGAGCGACTTAAATTCCGCGGAGGCTCCGGCGATTCTCGCAGAACGTTCGTGGATTCGCTCAGGAACGGTCACGATAGTTCTTCCATCTGGCGAAGTACACGCGAGCCGACCTTCTACCGTCTGACAAGTGGAAAATAAAACGTTTTTGCGTAATTACGTTCGGGAAATATCGTATTATAATTCATTCGCAGTGATCGATCCGCCAGATAAAAATGACTGTCAGATTTCTACTCATTGCTAGCGTATTGATCTCAAGCGTCTATTGCAGACTTCATCATCACAGGTGAGACGTTTTTTTCATATTAAATTTTACTCCGCTGTTTTCGAGTTTTCACTCGAACGAGAGCATTCGAAAAGATAAGTAAACATCCGGGCAACTGATGAATTTATATTGTTTGTCGCAATGTCTGTTTTCTTGCTGGTTTTTTATTAGCTTTCGAGCTCAAATAAAAATTAATTTGATTTTATGTATGAGTCGAAATATTGAATTGTCTTATGGGGCCGTCCATAAATTACGTCATTTTAAAATAGGGGGGGGGGGGGTTCGTCTGCGGATGACGGTAAATGATGGATGAGGGGGGGGGGGGGGGGGGCGTTTCGAAATTGACGTCATTCTTGTGATACCAGTTACTTCAAAATGTACAATAGTATATTGTACAACTAGAGTGGTTTCCCCGCATGAGTGATGAAAAATATTTTGCAAGTACCTAATGGTATTAATTATTGAACTCATTATTTATTTATTTATTACATAAGGTTTGTCTACATTATATTCGAGAACTTCAAATAACAGCGTACCTATGAAAATAGTTCGATCGAGCCAAAATGAATATGGGGAGGATGCGGAGATATTACCCGTGATCCAGGATTTGCAAGAATGGGTGAAAACTCCGTGGGAGCTATCCAAAGAAAACTAAAGAATAGGGAAGAATAATATTATTATATTAATGAAAATTGCCAAAGTACAAAATAATAAAAGATGATTCTATAACAAAATGTGGGAGCTATCCAAAGAAAACTAAAGAATAGGGAAGAATAATATCATTATATTAATAAACATTGCCAAAGTACAAAATAATAAAAGATGATTCTATAACAAAATGTTTTAATGTTACCCAATTTTTCTCAAATCCGCAAATGTTTTAATTTTGCCAAACTGGTAATGACGTCAATTTTGCGAGAGGGGGGGGGGGTCATTAGGAAATGACGATAGGATGATTGTAGGGGGGGGGGGTCGAAAATCAGCAAAAATCGATGACGTAATATATGGACGGCCCCTTATGGGACAGATAACACGTGAAATAATCCAACACATACAAATTTACGTATTCATGTGGTTGCACAATCGAATTGATAAGTATTTGAGTATAAAAATAATGATATAGGAGGATAATGATAACAATAACAATATAGAACTCCTTTGATCCGGAACATTTTAATAATAATAATAATAATAACAATATAGGACTTAATTGGTCCAGAGCATTTTGATGATAGTAATGATAATATAGACAAATGATTATTAATTGAAGTTGTTTTCATTTTCAAAAGCTACAATGTATTATATTTAACCCTTCAAAATTATATTGACATTTAATCCTTTTTCAAATAAATGTCACACGACGGCTACAAACTTTTCTATGAGCTTTTAAGTACAATCCATGCAAACTAGTTAACGTTAGTTGCATCAAAATTTGTCCGATTTTCACTTATTGGAAGATTGCGAGATTCGAGTGTGCGTAAAGTTTGCGAAAATCGAAAAAAAAAAGATCAAAACGAAAAACGGTGTGTTAAAAATGTGACTTTGTGCTACAGCAAGCAAAAAAAACTGCTTCAAAGCATTCCATAAATCATAAAGGAATGTTACGGTACATCGTAACATTTCTGTCGCACTCTGTTGCGTCATAACTAGGCCCCTGATTAAATTTTTCAAAAACTAAATAATACGTTTTCATTTACATATTCGAACCTACTATAAAGTTAACAATGTTTTTTTTTTACATAGTTACGACGGGTTCATTTACAACGATAAAAAATCGATTTGTTTTTTCTTTTCTTCAAATGATAGAAGTATTTATGTAGAATATTTTCCCAAAATTTCAAAGCGAAATTCGAAAAACTTCAAACGTCGCAGCCCATCAATGCTGTGCATCACCGCTCGGATTTGGAGCGGGCGTGAACTTCAAACGCGTTTTTCTCAACACTGCATTATTGGAATCGACGTGCAGGATTACTCAAAAACTATTGAGCCGATTGAGTTCAAACTTGGTAGAAATATTGATAATATTGGTACCTTCTACGTGACGATAATTGTTTTTGAAAAATTGTAAAAAAAACGACTTTTTTTCATCCACGTTTTACAGAAATGTTGCGTGAAATGTTGATTTTTTTTTGTAAATGCGTGCCATTTTCTCAAATTTGCATTTTCTTCATTTTAATTACCGTCACATAGAAACTATACATGTTCTAAGTGAAAAAATGTTTGAACTTTTTTGCAAATCAAAGTTTACGGGAAGCTAGACTGCACGCCGATTCGCAACTCCCGCGGCGACCTTGCTATAACACTCTGCCACAGCTCCGTCATTTTGATGATGAATTAATTTTAAAAAAATGTTTC
Source organism: Ophion obscuratus (assembly GCA_964007375.1). Taxonomy (NCBI): domain Eukaryota; kingdom Metazoa; phylum Arthropoda; class Insecta; order Hymenoptera; family Ichneumonidae; genus Ophion; species Ophion obscuratus. Next base: position 13,975,343 of record OZ023319.1, on the reverse strand, counting down.
GTATACTTAAATATACTCAAAGTATGATAATTTTAGCATAATTATTTCTTAGTTTAAAAAATCCCTCAATATTGCTTAGGGGCTGTCCATAAATTACGTCATTTCAAAATTAGGGGGGGGGGGGGGTCTGGTCGCTGGATGACGGTAACGATAATTGGATTATGACAATAGGAAGGATAGCATTATTTGGGGGGGGGGGGGGGGGGGGTCGAAAATCAGCAAAAATCGATGACGTAATATATGGATGGCCCCTTATTTTGCTACTTAATTGCTCAGGCTCCAAAATATCTTTGCCCTGAATTTTAAATGTCCATTAATTTATTTTCGATCCTACATGCCTCGGTATTAAGGGGTTAGGCCACTCTAGAGGCCGAAAAAATAGGCTTCTTGGGGAATTTTTTTTTCAGAAAAACTACAAAATAAATCGAGATTACAAAAAAGAGTGTTTATCATGCATATCAGTAACTGTATACAAAAAATTTTCGAAGCGATTAATTTCAAAATGGCGGCTGTGCAACGTTTATCTCAAAACTGTATTTTTTAAGTTGGCCGAAAACATAACTCAGACAATTTTCAACCGATTCACTTGAAATGTTGAATATATCTTGAAAAATACAATCTCTATGGAAGTACGTGGGATTTTTCTTTTATATTGCATAGTTCATTTGTTATTAACAATTATATGACGATTTTTTCGGCAAATTTTTCACTTTCCTAAAATTTGCCTAAAAAATCGTTAATAACAAGTGAACTATGCAATGTAAAGAAAAAATCCTACGTACTTCCATAGACAATGTATTTTTCAAGACATATTCAACATTTCAAGTGAATCAGAGATTACAAAAATTACTTTTTGTAATCTCGATTTATTTTGTAGTTTTTCTGAAAAAAAAAAATCCCCAAAAAAACTATTTTTCGGCCTCTAGAGTGGCGTAAGGCTTTAAGGGCGGGGTAAAGTATTTAAATTTTTTTTCATTTTTTTTTAAAATTTCAAATGAATGCATAATATATCAAGAATATTGTGTTAAAATTTCAAGTCGATCGGAGTAAAATTGACGAAGTTATGAGTATTTGAGCGTCTATTGCTCCATGCCGTTCTCTTCTCTTCTGCGTTTTTCAAACCGTTTTTCTGAGACTTGTCATATTTGAAGTCCGTGTGCACGATAACTCAAAATCTACTGGACCAATCGCTTTGAAATTTTGCACAGTACTTCTTCACATAATTCACCAGGTATTGTCGAGAGCTTTTTTGTTTTTTTTAATAATTACTAATTTTTCAACAACAAATTAGCCGATTTTTTTAGCGAAAATCGGGTTTTTGGCTCCCAAGTGCTACGAAAAATCGAAAAATCGAAAAAAAAAATCCTCCCGTCATTACCTCGAGAAACATCTCCTTTAACAAATGCATTTTGATTTTTTTGTTTCAAATGATTCTGTTGCGAGTTATGGTGCGCACCGCAAACCAACTTTTTTTCGAGGCGCCTCCGGGGTTTAATTTTCACTCGCTCAATTTTGAATATTTTGCAATGCAAATTTAGGAGAATGTTGTTCAAATGTTACTTTATTATATGTAAATTTTTCAATATACGAACACTATTCGTTACGCCAAAAAAAAATCTTAAAAACATGCCTTTTTTTCGCCGAATTAACTTTACCCCGCCGTTAATTGAACTCGAAGGCTGTAAAGATGCAGATGCCTGTGATAATCTCCACGAACTTAAAACAGAGAAATAAAAGCAAAAAATGACAAATACGAGTGATTGTATTTTTCGTTGTCGACAGGGACGGCGGTTATTTGAATCACGTTCAGCTGGTGCACGAATTTCGTTGCTCGTTGCCGCAGCCACGGGCGGTGAGTGTCGAGGAGCTGTTGCTGGCCGGCCCGAGTCCCGACGAGATATTTTATCCGTCGTCGACGGTTCTCGCGAGATGCGAGGCGTCCGGATGTTGTCCAGATCCGAAGCACCGGTGCGGCCCGATCGAGACGCGAAAGGTCAGCCTCGTTTTCATGGTGAAGCATCGTATCGACAGTCAACGCGATCGTCATCACGAGATCGTTCACGCGACCGAGCACACGAAGTGCGGCTGCGGCTCCGAGGACGACGAGAGATTTTTACGCCCCGGCTCAATCGAGTAAAAAACTGAAACGTAATTTTTTTCATTTGTTTTTTTTTTCGAGTTCACAGTGTTTATCGTGTGTTACGGGCTGTTGGATTTGTTTGGGTTGTTCAGTATTATCTCGCGCGTTCGAGGGGACTAGACTGCACGAGATTGAGCTATGAAGTGTTTTTATTGTTGTATAATTTTTTTTTTTCAAAAATTTACTCCGAAATTTCGGAGCTTCGAGCGACCCTTTTGGTTTTTTTACTGTCATGCTTTTTATTATCACTCTAACTAGCGAAAAGTTTTTTCGTATGTTCAATGTCGTTTTTTTTCCGCGACTCAATTTGTCCTTTGACCTCATTGTGGACTATTGCTAAATCGCATTCCTGTACTTTTAAGGTCATTCTCTATTTTCCTTTGGATATCTGCCATTTGGTGTCATTGCAAACTTGCAAACAATTATTTTTCTCGCCTTTTCAATAATTCAGGAACCCAAAAAAAACGAAGAAAGTCGAAAACAATAATTCTAAAATAATACTTTGAGAATATTGATCTACTGATTAATAGTTTGAGAACAAAATTTGAAAAACAATAATTTAAGAACCGAAGAAAATAAACTCGAGAAAAATAATGTTAAAATAAAACTTGGAGAATAATTGCTCTCCAGAAAGATAATTCAAGAACAATAAATTAGTTCTCGAATCAAGCAGAAAAAAAGGTTCATTTCTGAAGAATTTTTTTGTTTCGAGTCAAATTACCATTTCATCACTTTGTGAGCTATCGGAAAATCGGAATCCTGTATTTTTAGTATTTCTTTTATTTTTTCGAATTTATTTGCCACTTGTCATTGTTAACTCACGAGCGATCATCTTTTTGCCTTTTCATGTCATTCCTTTTCTTCCGGCTCGATTATTCCTGTCTGTGATCTATACATTTATAATACATACATAATAATATATCTATGTCCTTAGTTTTTGTATTTTTTAATAAAAAAAATGATTATCAAAACGGTGTAATTTTGTATCTTCACATTGTTCCGCTCCGATGCAAAGTCGAGGGTTGAGTCCATGTCAATCGAATTTAAGTTAGTCTTATCGCCAGTCTTCAATCCATAGGATTTTCATAATTTTTTTTCAGCTTCACTAAATATATTAATAATCGTCTCTGTAAAATGTCAGGGTCGTTTATCGACCTAATTGTAGAGAAAGGAAATATTAAATTTGCGTACTTTTGTGAAGGAATTCCGAGACGACATACAAAAACCCAATTTCCGGTCGGTACAAAAGTGTATATAATAGTGGGAATCCGTCAGATTCTTATAAATAATCAGATTTACATGCTCAACACTTGTAGTAATCCAGTGCTCTCAGAAAAAATTACGCTTATTGACCTAATTTTTATGTAATGTCAAGTTTAATTTGAACTTCCGGTATTGGATTTATTACCAGTTGCTACGATAAAGAGACGTGACAGCAAGGCAACAGCTGACTGTAGTCCTAACCTCATTTCACTCATTCGAATTTCCACACATATTTCATTTTTAACCGACATATTTCGCCGACACAAATATTCCACGCTTTTTACCACTCGTGGTCCGAATACAATGCTTTATATTTCCCGCACCTGACATTGTTTTGACAGGTCGACGTTGAAAAGCACGGAGGTTAAACTCGCCTGGTTGAGTGAAAAGAGACGGAGATAGAACCAATATTGCCAAATATCAAACCTAGAAATACTGCGCGAATCGTTGGAATAACTATTTTTACATTTTTCTAATTAAATGTGAACATTCGTTAAACATTTTACACATGGAAAATTTAGTTATTACAATTTTTTTGCATATGTTAAAAATATTGGGTTGGTACAAAAATCTTGCAACACACAACACGAGTAAAAAAGAAAAATATTTTATTTTAACAATAAACGATTATTCAGTAATGTAGGCTCCCTCCGCATCTACAACTCTTGCCCAACGCTCTGGTAGACTTTACACGCCTGCAGACCAGAATTCTTTTGATCGTGAATTAAGAAAGTCGTCCAATGTATTTTTGAGATCTGACAGATCATCAAATTTTTTATCCCGTAAATAGTTCTTCAAAGCTCGAAGCAGGTGATAGTCGGTAGGTGCTAAGTCTGGTGAATACGGTGGGTGTGGTAGAACTTCCCATCCTAGCTGCGAAATAGTTTCTTGTGTCATCTTAGCGACGTGGGGTCGAGCATTGTCATGGGGAAGCCGAACGTGAAGAAGTTTACGCCTTTTCTGTTTCATAATTTTGGCCACCTTTTGCAGTTGTGCAGAATAAATCTCTGCCTGTATTGTGGTGTTGGTTGGCAGAAATTCGTAATAGAGCATGCCCTCAGAATCCCACCAACAACAGAGTAAAACTTTCTTCATTTCACGGGGCTGTTTAGGGGTCGGTTCTGGTTTTTCCCCTTTCGATAGCCACTGACGCTTGCGCGTGTGATGAACATACAACACCCAGCTTTCATCCCCAGTGACTATTTCTTGAAGAAAATCCTTTCTTTGCGGACGATGCAGGAGTAAAAGACAGATGGACATGCGTGTTGCTTTGTTTGATTCGCTGAGATTATGCGGTATCCAAGACGAATAAACTTTCCTATATCCCATCTCTTGTAAATGTCGAAGGATAGTAGGATGACTGCAGTTGAGTTTGTTGGCTAATTCTCGTGACGACATATTAGGCTTTGCCTTTATAAGTGCTCGCAGTTCTTCATCGTCCACAATCGATTCCCTGCCGGACCTAGGTTTGTCTTCAAAAGATGTATCGCCAGAATGAAAACGCTGATACCATCGCCCGAGTAGAAATCTTGCTCCAGCTACAATAAACGCCTGATCAGGCTTCCTGATTTCTTTTTCCAGTCTTGATCAGGATTTTTTATCAAGCCCTGATCATTTTTGAAACACAATCCCTGACTTCCGTCTGATCAGGGTAAAAAAATCAAGGCCTGATCAGGCTAAACTATCAAGGCCTGATCAGGGTAAAAAATCAAGGCCTGATCAGTGTAAAAGATCAAGGCCTGATCAGCGTAAAAAATTAAGGCCTGATAAGAGCTTAATTTTTCACAGCTTGATCAAAGTGAAAAATCATATGATTTTTCACGGCTCAAGATGACCGATTTATTCCTGAAATAAAAAATACAACGCATACAGAAAAGAGAAAAAGGCACGACTTTATAAATAACGCTGATGGTTTATTTTCTAATCTTAATATAAAATCTATCACATATATTTTTCACATATATCTATGCAGAAAACAAACATCATTTTTCTTGTATTTGTAATAGAACAAAAACTCGAAATAAACTAAGATATATCACCGTATTATATTCCACTTATCATCCCGAAATAAACTAATATATTTTTTAAACAAAAACTTAAGCAACTTCGTGAATAAAGTAAACAGAGCTTAACGTTTTTATGACCAGACGTTTCTAGGCATCGTTACATTGGGCGTTCTGTTCGTTTTTTTTTCCGCGACGCTCGAAACTTGTCCCAATCTCTTGCTGAATTAATCAGGCCTTGATACCACTCCAACGGCTTGTCCAATTTGCTTCGAAAGAACTTCTATTCCGTGTTCCCTATATTTCGAAATGACAGTCACTGAAAAATACGAAAATGTGTATCCCACTTAGAATTCAATGTCTACATATATATCTATATAAGGTATGCACATTATTTTATTAGGGTGGTACAAATTTGAGCTCTATTTTTTATCCCTTTTCTCACCATCCAATTATCTACTTTAAAGAAGAAAAAAAATTGTTGCAAAAGCTGCGAGCGGTCATTTTTTAATGAAAATTAGAATTGAAGCAGGAGAGCCCGTACAGCGAAGACCAACCAAATAATGGCAAGTTGACAGCGTAGTGCAGTTCAGTGAATGTAATGTCCATCCGAAGTGCATTTCTTATGGGCTAACTTGCACCAATGGAATTACTTTCACTTAACTGAACTACGCAGTCAACTTATCATTATTCAGTTAGCCTACGCTGTCCGGTCCCGTACAGCGAAGGCTAACCAAATAATGGTAAGTTGACAGCGTAGTGCAGTTCAGTGAATGTAATGTCCATCCGAAGTGCATTTCTTATGGACTAACTTGCGCCGATGGACTTACTTTCACTTAACTGAACTACGCAGTCAACTTATCATTATTCGGTGAGCCTATGCTGTCCGGGCCCGTACAGCGAAGGCCAATCAAATAATGGTAAGTTGACAGCGTAGTCAATTCAGTGAATGTAATGTCCATCCGAAGTGCATTTCTTATGGGCTAACTTGCACCAGTGGATTTACTTTCACTTAACTGAACTACGCAGTTAACTTATCATTATTCGGTTAGCCTACGCTGTCCGGGCTAATCAGCACCGATGGCAAAACATTTACCAGATTGAACTATGCTGTCAGCTTACCATTATTTGGTTGGCCTGTGCTGTCTCTTTTTCTCCTCTGACAAAGGAGACGGACCAAGTAAAGGAAAATAAAAGCGATACACAAAACAAATATAAATCTACTTACATAGTGGTAGGGCCAACACATGCCAATCCTCAGGAACTTCGAGTTGTTCCTCGCTGAGAGGATCTGTTCCGGATCTGTCAAATGTATCATAATAAATATTTCAACCAATGCATATATAATTTGGCGTATGGTTAATTTATAGTCAGATTTAATCCAATTTATATTTATCGATTTAAGAATTGTAAGTCTTTGAAAAAAATTAATTGTTATACTAACCTGCTGCTGTATTATTTCTTCGTTTTTTCCCTTATTTAGAGCCCGCTATTCACGCAGACGCAGTCGTTGCGCAAATTTCTTCCGATTGTGTTTGTCCATCTTATTCACAACGTACACGTTATATGTAAAAATGTATAAAGTGATTAATAATATGCCTCGTGCTGCTCTCGTGTCTGTGTATCATTTGACAAGATGAGGTTAGGCACGTTTTTAGCGCCAAACTGTAGAAGTCCAGTTACATGATGATTGCTTGAAGTTAGCTGGATCAGGCGAATTGAAGTAAGCCGTAAGTCCAGTTGCTGGACCACCGCCTGACCCCAGCTTGATCAGGCAAATTAAGGCAAACTTAAGTAAGGCCTTCGTACTACAAGGTGATCAGGCGCAGATAAAATATCAGGCCAGCCTGACAATATTTCTACTCGGGCGGGAGACCGTTGAATAATTAACTACATTAGCCTTGAACGCATTGCACATATTACGGGCTGCAGCTCTTACAGAATGCCCTTGCAAGAATTTGTAATATGCGATTGCTCGAAGTGGACATTGATCCATCTTTGCTCATACTGACTCCGCGGAACATCTGACTCGCTTATATATCCTGCGGCATGGAAGGTTCTAGACCATTCTTGTGTTTCCTATTCTTGAATGTTCTCGAACTTCATTATTAGGAAAAATATTTTAATTGAAAAAAAAGTGTTGCAAGATTTTTGTACCAACCCAATATAAATTGTACAGGTCTCAAGTATGATCAGTGGTGTGACTAGTGTGAAGCGATAGGATTACCTTAATCCTTGAGGTCGAAATATCTCTTGGCCATTTGCAAATCTCGCTTTACGGTGTCGTTTTCCGGGGCGAGTTTCAGAGCAGCCTCCAATTCCGGTATTCCGTGCTGCGGTGCCGATAATTTGCAGAGGGCCGAGCCAAGCCGAGCGTGGCAGCGAGCCCTCGAGTCACGATTACCCTCGCACTTTGGTACCATTAGTTCCAGAGCCTGGAGTTAACATTGTATTTGTTTTTCTCTTCTTTTTGTTTTCTTTTTTGCCACTTTATTTCTTATTCGCACAATTCTTTTTTTCCCTCGCACTCACCGTCGAACAATCCTCGGCGCATCTCCGATAATTCTCAGCGGCGTAGTGAGCCGCCGAACGATTAACGTAGAGCGACGACATTTTGTCACTGAGCTTTATGCCGTGAGTATAAGCGCTTATTGCGCCTAAATAATTGCCGGCTTTGAAGAAATCGCTGCAAGAATGGAATATTTTTTAACGATTAAAAAAAATTGTACTTGCAATCATTATTTTGGTCAAAGTTAATTATTGCTTTACTTATTAGACATTGAATTTTTCATACTTCGAGTTATTTAGTTTTTTATTTTTTTTAAAATTATTTTCGACATTATTCGGATTTCTCGTATGAGGAAAAGAATCTTTATTTTCATTTGGCCTGAGAAGGAATTCGATTTTACCTTTTTAGATTTACGAATATAATTCGCAATCGATCGTTACGATAATTTCTATGATGTCGAAGTTTGCATCGTTGGAATGCAATTATTTATTTTCTTCCCTTTTTTCTTCCCTTACTTTTCTCGTTATCCACAGGCTTTCTATTAAAAATTACGATCGTAGATCTCCAATAGTATAGTCGTGCTATTGCTGAAAACCGCCGTAATAGGAAAAAAATAGATGAAGGCTAGTTTTTTTGACAGGAGATTTTGTAGGTGCCGCGGGTGCTAAATCCAAGTTTGCCTCAAAATCGGGGTGTAGGGTAGTTTTTAGGGGATGAAAGGGGATTGGGGTGGATTAATGCCAAATTACAACCCCCTACGAGGTCGGCACCCTGAGACAAAATGTGCAGAAAAGTCCGGGCTTTAGTTTTGTCCACAGCGCCGAAGTCGTAAAAGTTCATTTTGGGGGTGAGAAAGTGGGGTAAAATTTGAAAAATCACTTTTGATTCAATAACTCTTTAGAAAAAAAATCGCACACTTTTTGTTCAAATGGGAACGTTGTAGCTCTTGAAAAGACGCGTCGATCGAGTATTTCATCATCACTATCCGATAATATCTTTAACCCCAAAAAAATGGTTAAAATACCAAAAAAATTGTTTATCGCATAACTAAAAAGTAATCGATTTTTCGGGTATGGTTCAAATGTACGAAATGTAGAGAATATTTTTCTCTATATTTTCGTAGTTATCGACCACCCTTGAATTTTGATTTTCCAACCCCTCTCGGGGGTTGAAAATTCAAAATGAAATTCTGGGAAAAGTATTGACCGCAAGAATTCGCCGCCGTGGAAGAATTTGTAGCTTGAACCATCAGCTACATTTTTGTCCGCAGTGCCAAATTCGTATCTCTTTATTTTCGGTCAATAGTTTTCCCAGAATTTCATTTTTAATTTTCAACCCCTGAGAGGGGTTCGAAAAAGCAAAATTCAAGGGTGGTCCATAGGAACGAAAGTATAGAGAAAATTATTCTCTACATTTCGTACATTGAAACCATCCCCGAAAAATCGATTGTTTTTGAGTTATTCAATAAACAATTTTTTTTTATACTTCAACAATTCTTTTGGGCGTGAAAATATTGGGGAGAGATGATCAAATACTCGATCGACGCGTCTTTTCAAGGGCTACAACGTTCCCATTTGAACAAAAATTGTATGATTTTTTCCTAAAGAGTTATCGAATGAAAACTGATTTTTCAGAACTTCACCCCACTTTTTCACCCTCAAAATGAACTTCCACGACTTCGGCGCTGTGGACAAAAATAAAGTCCGCATTTTTCTGAACATTTTGTGTCCCGGCGCCGACCTCGTGGGAGTTGTAGTTTGGCATTAATCCACCCCCATCCCCTTTCATCCCCTAAAAAACCCTACACCCCGATTTTTAGGCAAACTTGGGCTTAGCTCCCGCGGCACCTACAAAATCACCTGTCAAAAAACTAGTCTTCTTCTAATTTTTTCCGATTCCAATATATAGCACGGCTGTACTATAATAAGGATCCGTAAAAACGTTTAAGTTATTTTCGTAGCCTAAATTGGCCAAAAAAACATTTGAGCAACCAAAAAGGATTGACTTCCGTTGCATTCCAACGATGCAAACTTCGGCATCGTTAATTTTTACGTCAGCGGAAAAAAAACAACGCCGGAAGCTTCAGTCGGGTAACGGTTTTGTGGTCGTCGATCTTACGGCGAGAAATTTTCTATTTACCGAGGAGGCGTTCACTTACTCGCCCTTGTCCTTCAACCATTGAGGATCCTGTTCCTCGGGTCTCAAGTCTTCCGAAACGAAACCGCTCTTCCGTCTCGCTTCCGCTTGTTTCTCCAACCACTGTAGACAAGCCGCAAAAGATTAAGGGGTTAGGCCACTCTAGAGGCCGAAAAAATAGGCTTTTTGGGAATTTTTTTACAGAAACACTACAAAATAAATGGAGATTACAAAAAAGGGTGTTTATCATACACATCAGTGGCTGTATACAATTTTTTTTTTTATAGCACAGTGTGACCTAAAACCGCACTTTACCCACGCTTTTCCGTGACCTGAGTAGCCCTTTTTTACACCGTACGAAAATCGATCGCCCAACTTCACAGATGCATAAAAAATAAAAGAAAATACTTTTAAATGTCACTTGAAGCTTGAAAATTCATCACGAACAAATGACGAGACAGGGATAGATTAGCGATTCTCCTGAAAACACTTTCGTGTTGTAGAAAAAATTACCGCGTAATCAAGACGAAACGCTGACCTATAGTTTGTTGTACGGAAATTACGGCCCTAGCGGCGATCTAACATTCAATAATTGCAATGTCACACGAACATGCACGACTGAAAATAAGACGGTGCAAACCAACAAAAGCGGTTAAAAAAAATCGTTACAGTTTGTTAAATTGGTGTTTCAATTACATAAGTTGAAAAAATTAAAGTTATTCCCCTTGTTTCACCTACCTTTGTATACATTATTTAATAAACGTACATGGATTATCGAAATTATTATTCTGGTGTGACAGTTTTTCAATTTTTTTTCTTCCGTGCTTGACTTGCGGTCAACGTTGAGATTATATGATATTTTAACGCAACTTTAAAAATAATAATTTCATCCCTCGGGGGGGGGGGGGGGGGGGGTTAGGTCACATGTGCTATAAAATAGTATACAATACTCGTGACTACAGTTGTCTATGAATGCACGGCGTTTATACAATCTATAACGTTTAGACGTCTATAACTTCACGCCGTGCAATAATAGACTACTTAAGTCACACGTATCGTAGAATACTATTAAGTGATTAATTTCAAAATGGCGGCTGTACAGCGTTTATCTCAAAACTGCATTTTTTAACCGCGGGGTAAAGTTAATTCGGCGAAAAAAAGGCATGTTTTTAGGATTTTTTTTTGGCGTAACGAATAATGTTCGTTTATTGAAAAATTAACATATAATAAAGTAACATTTGAACAACATTCTCTTAAATTTGCATTGCAAAATATTCAAAATTGAGCGAGTGAAAATTAAACCCCGGAGGCGCCTCGAAAAAAAGTTGGTTTGCGGTGTGCACCATAACTCGCAACAGAATCATTTGAAACAAAAAAAATCAAAATGCATTTGTTAAAGGAGATGTTTCTCGAGGTAATGACGGAAGGATTTTTTTTTTTCGATTTTTCGATTTTTTCGTAGCACTTGGGAGCCAAAAACCCGATTTTCGCTAAAAAAATCGGCTAATTTGTTGTTGAAAAATTAGTAATTATTAAAAAAAAACAAAAAAGCTCTCGACAATACCTGGTGAATTATGTGAAGAAGTACTGTGCAAAATTTCAAAGCGATTGGTCCAGTAGATTTTGAGTTATCGTGCACACGGACTTCAAATATGACAAGTCTCAGAAAAACGGTTTGAAAAACGCAGAAGAGAAGAGAACGGCATGGAGCAATAGACGCTCAAATACTCATAACTTCGTCAATTTTACTCCGATCGACTTGAAATTTTAACACAATATTCTTGATATATTATGCATTCATTTAAAAAATAAAAAAAAATGAAAAAAAATTTAAATACTTTACCCCGCCCTTAAGTTGGCCAGAACCATAACTCAGATAATTTTCAACCGATTAACTTGAAATGCTGAACATATCTTGAAAAATACATTGTCCATGGAAGGACGTAGGATTTTTTTTATATTGCATAGTTCATTTGTTATTAACAATTATCTGACAAAATTTGTCAGATTCCAAAAATTTGCCTAAAAAATCTTCAGATAATTATTAATAAAAAAATAAACTATGCAATGTAAAAAAAAATCCTACGTACTTCCATAGACAATGTATTTTTCAAGATATATTCAACATTTCAAGTGAATCAGTTGAAAATTGTCCGAGTTATGTTTCCGGCCAACAGAAAAAATGCAGTTTTGAGATAAACGCTGCAGAGCGGCCATTTTGAAATTAATCGCTTAAAAAAAAACCTTTTTTGTAATCTCGATTTGTTTTGTAGTTTTTCTGAAAAAGAAATCCCCAAAAAGGGGCCGTCCATAAATTACGTCATTTTAAAATAGGGGGGGGGGGTCGTCTGCGGATGACGGTAAATGATGGATGGGGGGGGGGGGCGTTTCGAAATTGACGTCATTCTTGTGATACCAGTTACTTCAAAATGTACAATAGTATATTGGACAACTAGAGTGGTTTCCCCGCATGAGTGATGAAAAATATTTTGCAAGTACCTAATGGTATTAATTATTGAACTCATTATTTATTTATTTATTACATAAGGTTTGTCTACATTATATTCGAGAACTTCAAATAATAGCGTACCTATGAAAATAGTTCGATCGAGCCAAAATGAATATGGGGAGGATACGGAGATATTACCCGTGATCCAGGATTTGCAAGAATGGGTGAAAACTCCGTGGGCGCTATCCAAAGAAAACTAAAGAATAGAGAAGAATAATATTATTATATTAATGAAAATGGCCAAAGTACAAAATAATAAAAGATGATTCTATAACAAAATGTGGGAGCTATCCAAAGAAAACTAAAGAATAGGGAAGAATAATATTATTATATTAATAAACATTGCCAAAGTACCAAATAATAAAAGATGATTCTATAACAAAATGTTTTAATGTTACCCAATTTTTCTCAAATCCGCTAATGTTTTAATTTGCCAAACTGGTAATGACGTCAATTTTGCGAGAGGGGGGGGGTCATTAGGAAATGACGGTAGGATGATTGTAGGGGGGGGGGGGGGTAAAAAATCAGCAAAAATCGATGACGTAATATATGGACGGCCCCAAAGGCTATATTTTCGGCCTCTAGAACGGCCTAAGGCTAAAATCGCGAGACGTAAAAAAATTGAATAAATGATCGCGTATACGCAGCACCCACGTTTTACTTGTTTCACACGAAAACAATATCTTCCTCGTGTGTTGCTATTGGAAAATGGTATTTGCGGTGTACGAAATTTGCCAAAAAAAGCACCTCCTGTTCCTCGAGATGATGACTCTCTCTCGCAGGCGTTGGAAATTGTCTTTCCGTGAATTTAACTTCGATGTTGCAGGACTTTCTCGGTCTGGGTATAACGAACTCGTTCTCGTCGAATATTCCATCGCGACTTTTGCCAAGGAAGATGGTTTTCTCTGTCGACAATACTCGTCTCACAATCTCGTCGCCACGATTCTCCCGCTCTCTCTTCCTTCTTCTCAGATACTCTCGGCGTAATCTCGCGTCCGTTTCCTCGCTGTATTGACCGGAAGTGACTGCTGGATAGCTCGTATTTTCGGAATCCTCGTCCGAACTCGAGGAATCCGAGGAGCAACGCGATTCCACGGGACTGCTCGTGTTTCGATTTTTACCTGAAACGTTAAGGGGGCAGATACGTTTAGGCGAGGAATGTGCTGATTTTCGTGACTTTGTAAAAAAGGGAAGATTTCTTCAGCATTTTTTACACATTGGGGATGTTTTATTGCTACTTTTGGCTGTTTGATGGTATTTTGTATTTTTATTAATCTTCGAAAATGGCGGACGTATGGCACGGTCTTATAAACTGCATTTTCAAATCTTGCGTGACGTATAACAAAAGAACTAATCGACGGATTCTGATGAATTTTTTGGTAATTCTTCAAATTTTTTCCAAAAATTTAGATTTTTTCCAAAAATTTAGTTTTTTTTTTCCAAAAATTTAGATAGTTCCAAAAAACTTTTCCGCAAAATGAGCCTAACATTTTTTTGGCTTTTTTCTCATTTATTGGGTTATAAATGATGATATTCAGTCGAGGGAAGATGAAATTCACCCCCCCCCCCCCCCCGCCTCCATAGAAAGTTATGGCGTTTTGAAGTTCGCGGAGACACGAGATAAAATAGGACATTTTTGAACATTTCGATGCCTATATTGGATTTGCTTATGTTCGTTTGGGTTAAAGTATGGGTAAAAGTTAAGGGGTTTTGAAATTCGCGGAAACACGTGATAAAATAGGACATTTTTTAAACATTTCGTAGCCTATATTGAGTTTATTTGAGTTTGTTTGGATTTGCTTGGAAACAACCATTTATCGGAAAAGTCACTTATCTAAAGAATTACAGAATTTAAATCTAACTAATTATTAAGGGGTTACCCCCACTTGCGATTTTGAAAAAAATCGATTTTCTTTTTATTGCATTTTTTTGAAGTATAAGTATCTGAGAATATGTCCTGAAAATTTCAATTTGAACCGAACAAAATTGACTGAGATATGAACGTTGAAAGAGAAGAATCCGTTGTGTAAACGACCGGAAATTGAAACTTTAAATGCGTTTTTCTCAAAATGGCATTTCTGAAGTCGGTGACCAAGATTACTCGAACACTAATGAACCGATCTTCTTGAAATTTTGCAGGCTTATTTAATACATAAAAATGTAGTCTTTAATCGTTCGATTTTTTTTTCGAAAAAAATGGCCGTTTTATAGCCAAAAAACGGCCGTTTTTTTTCGTTAAAATCGAACCATTAACTTTGACTGTCCGCCATTTTGTGAAAAATGAATATTTTTCAAAATCCTTCGATTAAAGACTAGTTCATACTTATATTTGACTAAATCCATCCGCATTTTTTTTTTCAGATGATCCACTTTGTCGCAATGTTGGTCACCGCAAACCGTGTATGTAAAAACATTACTTCATTGACGGCCATTTGCCACTAAACAATGTAATATTTTTCAATAAAAAAATTACTGAAAGTTCTTCAAGATGTGTTCTTTAAGATGGTGTATTGATCGATTAAAAAAGTTTTGTAGTTTTCTTTAAGAAAATTCATGAAAAAGGCCTTTTTTTGCGCTACAAGTGGGGGCAACGCCTTAAGAATTTGAATCGTATATTATTAAGAATTTAAATCGTATAAATCTTTCTACCTTTATTGTCTAAAATATGACTTTAAATGGTTTTGAAAAATAGAAAGAATATATTTTTGCAAAATGTAGCCATTTTTTTCCGAAAAGTTCAATCTTTTTGTTTCAAAACGTACCATTTTCTCGATTTTCAACATTTCTCACTTTTTCTTGGTTCAAATTCTGCGTACGAGTGTTAATGAAAGAAAAAATCCTCCGCCATTTTCAAAGATTAATTTCGAGAATACCATGTAACAGCCAAGAGTAGTAATAAAACATACCCTAAGTCTGGAAAATGGTGCAGAAATCTGTCCTTTAGAAAAAAATAATGAAAATCAGCCATTTTTTCCTCGCCTAAAGGTATAATAATCGCCTTAATTATTTCGGATCTACAGTCAGGATTCTACATATCGATCAATCTTTTTTCATTCACTCTACAATTACATCAATCTCAATTTACTTGCTGAAAGTCTTCCTGGTTCGTTCTCCGATTCGGTGTTCTCTTTGGCAATGCGCTTCGAATCAATTTCTAAAAAAAATTGAATAACCAAAAATGTTATTGGCGTCATTACGACGGAGCTTTCCAGCAGGATTATTGTGTACCTTGGTGCACTTGAGTTTTTTCGCACGTTACACTTTCTTCGTTACTGTCTTCGCCCACTTTCGCCGCCTCGGAAATGGCGACCTCGTGTTTTCTTAAATCGGTAATACTTTTTTGGGATACTTCGATCGATCGGTCGTCGTTGAACCACTTTAGAGGCTGTCTGATAACGTATAAGGGCACACAAATTATATTCATCCACTATTGACTAATCATCTTTTTTTTCGTTGAAGAATGGAAGAATAATTTAATAATCATTTCGTAAATACTAGTTCGAGAACAATACTTTCGAAATAACCATTTGCGAACCTAAACGAACCGCACAAATTTGAGAGTAATCGTTGTAAAGTAACATGTTGTAATAATACTTTAAAAACAATACTCCGAGATCACAAGCTCAAAAATAATCATTCCGAAATAATAAGTTTGCGAACAATATTTAAAAAAGAATAATTCTGAAATAATCGTTTGAAAAAAAAAGTAAAAACATAATTATTCTGAAATAATAGTTTGAGAACGATATTTAAAAAATAATCATTCTGACCAAACAATTTGAGGACAATATTTAAAAAATAACAATTCTGAAACAATAGTTTAAGAAGTATATTTAAAAAACAATAATTAAAGAACCAAAAAAGCCGATTAAGGGACAACACCACTGTGACGGCTTCAAAAAATCGATTTTTTGAGAACCATCTAGAAAAATCTAAAATACATTTAAGATTAAGATGCCGTTGGACCCAGGTCGAAAAAATAATTATTTTCGGAGATATTGAATATTTTGTGGAGCGGTGCAGCGCTCCGTGACGCTCGGGGTCCCGTCTTCGGCCCGGAGTCTTCGAAAATTTGAGCAGAGACGATTTGCTGCAGCGTTGCTTGGGCGGCTTCACGCAAAACAACAACGAAAGCTACAACAAATCAGTTTGGGCAATAGCCCCCAAGTGTCAGTCCGGGAGCAAAAAAATCGTCGATATTGCAGCTGATATCGCGGTATTATTATTCAATGATGGCCTGAGAAGCCTCGTGAAAGTTTTGGAGACGTTGGGGATAACTATCGGCCCAAATTGTTTTAATTTTTGCGTTGAAACCGACGCAGCGCGGATCGAGCTGGCGGAGCGCTCGCTCACAGACGCTGCAAAAGAGGCAAGAAGAGCCTCTACAAGTTCGAGAAAAGATGCTAGGGACAATGATTTGCTTCTTGAAGGCCAGCTATATGGTGCCGGCATCGCTGATTAAAGGTAAACAAATTTTTTTTCCAATTTATCGCATAAATTAACAAACCTAAAACTTTGAACGCGTTTTTCTCAAAAATACTTTTTTGAGTGCGGCACGCAGCAGAACTCGAGCAATTTTTATCCGATCGACTTCAAATTTGGACTGCATCAATAAAACTAGATTATCCAAAGAAGTACATAGGATTTTTTCGATATCTCAATAATAAAAAAAGTTATAGCCTATTTTCGACGAGAAATTTTGCTCGAAAATCGTCCTTTCATTTCAAAAGCGTGCCTATTTTTTAAAAATCAATATTTTTTTCAAATCCCTACGTACTTCTCTTCAAAATATCATATTATTAACGAAAACACGCGGTATTTTTTTTTTCAGATCGACTTTGAAGAGATTTCTGCTGCGTGCCGCGAACCACTGCAGAGGCAACAGTACCTGACGCGGGAGCTTCCCCAGCGTCACCGTGGGGCGTGAAAAATTTGAAATTTTTTTTTATGCATCTTCAATAAACAACGAGCAAAACAAAAAATTTTTTTTCGAATATCTCTTTTTTTTCCCACAAAAAAAAATTCTTGAAAAATGGCCAAAAAACAGGAGGTCACAGTGGTGTTCTGCCTTAAACTGGAGTATAAGAATTCTAAAATTATTCTTTGCGAATAGGGAATACGGTAGAGGCTAGCGAGGGAAAAACGATGGACTGCAGCAAATAGTTAAAAAAGCTAAGCTAGCAGTCATTACCGTGACAAAAGAGGCTCGATAAGAAAAAAACTTTTTTTTTTGTAAGAAGTAAGATCTGGAAGTTCAGTATTTTTTGTCTCATTAAGGGGGGATTGTCTTTTTTTTTCGCAAAATTTACCGCTTTTTGGGAATTTTTTTGTGAAGAAAGTATATAACGGAAAACTTGTGAAACTTGGCATATAGTTTTATTGATCTGTTTACTACATACAAAAAAAATTTTAAACAATTTCATCAAAAAATCCGCCTCCCACCCCCCTCGACGCGCGATGGTCCTTTTTTGATGGTGTGCACGATTTCTCAAAAACTATTCAACCGATTGCCTTCAAATTTGGACAGAATGCTCAGCTGACATCCTTTTATCGTTTGATGAAGCAAAAAAGCAATACGTTTAATAGTTTTTTATTTATAACAAAAAATCGATCAATTTTTTTCGAAAAATCGATACTTCAAGTTCAAAACGTCACCAAATCGTCAATTTTTTTTTCCCTTCATCGAACGATAGCTATATGTGTCTAAAGTAAAATGCTTTTTGGCTTTTTGTTGCAGGATGAACGTGAAGGCTGTAATCGTGCACACCATCAAAAAAGGACCATCGCGCGTCGAGGGGGGTGGGAGTCGGATTTTTTGATGAAATTGTTTAAAAATTTTTTTGTATGTAGTAAACAGATCAATAAAACTATATGCCAAGTTTCACAAGTTTTCCGTTGCATACTTTCTTCACAAAAAAATTCCCAAAAAGCGGTAAATTTTGCGAAAAAAGAGACAATCCCCCCTTAAGCATTAGACATAAGGACTAGTAAACAAGGTGTCCCGCTCATCGCTGCCACCCGAAATAACTCGGTAATTATCGACGTCACAAAAAAATATTCCAGACAAAAGTCGTACGGTGTTAAAGGGGCCATCAAATGGGACCAATTTTTTTTTCGGTGGAGTCGCTGACGCGCAGTGAAGGTCACCTCCACTTCTATAAATGAAATGGAACATTTTTTTTCAACCATTTTCCGGAGCACCTCAAGCCGCATAAAAAAAAATTAGGGGTTCAAAGTCGTTCGAGGTCAGTATCGATGATACAAATCTAAATATCTCGGATCACTGCCAAATATTCGGTATTGTATTTGTATTTCATTTTAATAGGTGACCTTGAATGACCTTGAACGACTTTGACCCTCTCATGTTTGTTATACGGCTTGAGGTAGTCACAAGAGGTTTGAAAAAAATGTACCGTTCCATTTTAAAAAGTGGAGGTAACCTTCACCGTGCGTCAGCGCTCCACTGGAATAAAAAAAAAAAATTGGTCGCATTTGATGGCGGTCTTCACAGCGTACAACTTTTGTCTTGAACATTTTTTTCTGACGTCGATAATTACCGAGTTATTTCGGGTGGCAGAGATGAGAGGGACACCCTTTATAAAATGATCTGTGTAAACATGTGAGTGGGTTACAAAAAGCGCAAAGCGTTGGATGACGAGGAATAAAAATTTCAATGAATACTTTGAGATTGATACTCGACTAAATAATAACTCTGAAATAATACTTTGGGAATAAAAATTAATAAACAATAACTCAAGAACTAAAACAAAAAGCCGAATAAACTTGAGAATAATGCTTTACTGAATAATAATTCTGAGATAATACCGTGGGAATAAAATTCAATAAACATCCAATAATTTAAGAACTAAAAAACCGAATAAACTTGAGAATACCCGAGTAAAAATGAATATATATATAATCATATATACCACCTTTTCTATCACTTTTAGCAGGACTAATTGGCCATACGATCCGCGTGCTTTGCTCGCTTCACCGGAAGTCCTATATAATCATATATAATTGTATATTAATTGATCATATACAATTGTATATGATCAATTAATATACAATTATATACAAAAATTGGCCCGATAGAATTGTATGAATTTGTATATAAACGTATACAAACTGTATACGTTTATATACAAATATATACAATTCTATCGGGCCAATTTTTGTATACAATTGTATATGATCAATTAATATACAATTATATATGATTATATATATTCATTTTTACTCGGGTAGTATCTCCATATATCATTATATACAGAAATATGTATAATTTTATCAAATCAAATTTGATGGAAGTACATTTATATCGGATTATATATACGAATGTATAGAGTCATATATAATTGTATCCAAGTATATACAATCATTATTGCTCGGGTCATATACAGTCATATACAATTTTATATACCGTAAATACAATTATATACAACACTATATTGAATTATATATAACTGTATATGATATTATATCTAATTATATAAACTCCGTATCAAAATAGTATCTCCATATATCATTATATACAGAACTATATATAATTTTATCAAATCAAATTTGATGGAAGTACATGTATATCGGATTATATATAAGAATGTATAGAGTTATATACAATTATATATAAATCTATATATAAATATATATGATTGTATATCATTTTTATATAATTGTATCTAAGTATATACAATCATTCTAAGTATATACAATACACTCGGGTAATGCTTTACTAAATAATAATTCTGAAATAATACCGTGGGAATAAAATTCAATAAACATCCAATAATTCAAAAACTAAAAAAACTGAATAAACTTTAAAATAATAATTCTAAAATAATACTCCGAGAAAAATTGTTCTACTAAAAAAATAATTCAAGAACAATCAAGTCCACAAATCAAGCAGAAAAAAATTAATTTCTCAAGAAAAATATTACAACGAGCAGAGTAAAAAATAAAATAGCAAAAAAAAATCTTGAAGAAAATGCAAAAA
The DNA here is from genome assembly GCA_964007375.1 of Ophion obscuratus. NCBI lineage: Eukaryota > Metazoa > Arthropoda > Insecta > Hymenoptera > Ichneumonidae > Ophion > Ophion obscuratus. Next base: position 13,954,787 of record OZ023319.1, on the reverse strand, counting down.
AAAAACGTCACCTGTATGCTTTTCTATTTTCCTGCACAGTACCAGTGACATTCTCGAGGATCGGTTTTTCCGAACGATTTCGCCATTCCTCGAAATCCCTCATGGCTTCCCGTCGATGGGAGTCTCGCATAGCTTCAATTTTGTTGAGACTCAGCGTGTCCAGATCTATCTGTGCCCTCACAGCTTGACGCTGCAGGACTTGACGTTTATCTAGAGGAAGAAAAAATGTTCGACTTCGATATAGCGAAAGGTTTAACGGCGCGAAACGGGGAAAAATAATCAGTAGAAAATAAAGTACGGGTGAACGATCCGAAAGATCGCGAGGACTCACCGACTCTGGCCTTGTCTCTCTTCTCGGCGGAAACTCGAGCGATTTCCAATGCCCGTGATCGTTGGGCACGCTTTTTGTCCCTGTCGAGTTCTCCCATCAGTAGGCTCGGCCATTCGACGCCAATTTCCTGCTTCTTCAGTGTAAAAACCGCTGTTTCGTCGTCGATCGTGCACTCGCTCGACTCCTCGATAATAGCTCCCCAGAGGAAAAGTTCGAGAATGAATGGCGGGTAGCTTGCCTATTTTTTTTCAGCAAAGAAAAATTCTTAGTTTTAGAACAAATGGGATAAATAAATTTAAAAAAAAATAAACAAATAGGATAAATAAATAAATAAATCGGATCAGTTTAAATTGATACTAAAATAATAAATTACTAAAATTATGAACAATAAAATAATAACATTCATAGATCACAATTGACTTTATTTCGTGAAAAAACGGATCTCTTTCGAATGTATTCATCAATACGGTAAATTCAAATAAAATTGATTCTATTAGTTCATTTTTTCGAGGCGCGCACCACTGTGATGGGTAAAAAAATCGATTTTCGATGCATATATATTCGGTGCATATATATATATATATATATAAGGTGGCTAAGAAAATACTTAATTTAAAAAAACGGCTATGTGCAACAATAGCTAATGCAATTACGAAAATTTTGGTTTTTCAAAATTGAAAATCGGAGAATTGTAGCTAGAGTTATGATTCCGGCCAGGTCGAAAGAGGTTTCGAGAAAAACGCGATTGAAAGTTTTAGTATACGTGAATCGTTGCACTACCTACTCTCACCTGATCGTCTGTAATTTGGCCAATTTTCAATATTTCTTATTTTTCAATTTTCAACATTTTTTCACATATTCGTGAATATATATATATATATATAAAGGCTATGTGCAACAATAGCTATTGCAATTACGAAGATTTTGGTTTTTCAAAATTGAAAATCTATATATATATATAGATTTTCAATTTTGAAAAACCAAAATCTTATAAGTTTACCAAAATTTAATAAGAAAATACTTAATTTAAAAAAATGGCTATGTGCAACAATAGCTATTGCAATTACGAAAATTTTGGTTTTTCAAAATTGAAAATCTATATATATATATATAGATTTTCAAAACAATAGCTATTGCAATTACGAAAATTTTGAAAAACGAAAATTTTCGTAATTGCAATACCTATTGTTGGACATAGCCGTTTTATTAAATTAAGTATTTTGTTAGCCACCGAATATAAGTTAAAATTTCGCCAAAATTACACTTTTTTCAACACCCTTGAATTTTTTTTTCAAGAAACGGCTATACAACGCAAACGACATTTATATCGATTATAAAACTTCTTCATTTTCTTTTTTCAGATCAACAGTTGACAAGTTATCGATCCGGTCGTTGGACCACACTTTTTATACAGACTCTATTATACCTCAATAACGTTGTTAATTGTATTTTTTTTAATAAAATTTTTTATTTTTATTGAACTTTAATAAATGTTGAGTTTTTAATAATTTTTTTTTTCAATATGAATGACTAACATATTTTTGTTGTTGTTGTAGAAAACTGGTAAAAATTGTGCAAATAAAACTCGATTTGATTGATAGCACACTTTTTTCCAAATCCCAAATAAATAATCTAGGAGATGAAAAAAAAAAATTGACAAAGGAACGACTTTTTTCGGCCCGTCACAGGGAGTCCCTTATACTGTCATAGCAAATGAGGTGCTGGCGAACAAAACTGGACTCGTCCACACCACGTCAGATTGAATTTTTATTAAAATTTTATTTATTTGCGTGCCCGCCAACTGCCATTTGGCTAAAAAATGTAGTTTTTAACCAATTTTAAGGGGGTTCGGAGCCGGATTTTATTAAAAATATTTCGGGACCTAACCAAGGTGAGCTTGAAAAACGCGAAAAAAAATTGACGTAGCGTGAACACGTCCAGTTTGGTTCGCCATCTCCTCCAACATTTGTATCCTCGATCTCAGCACGATTTGAAGTGTGTGAACGTACCTTCAGGTAATTATCTACAGCAAAGAGGTCAATTTTATTTGGGTGTCCCACAAGGCGCGTTGTGACCACGACAGCCTCGTGATTCTGACGCCAAGTGTAGTCGTTCACAATAATAGCCGGCATATCGACTCGCTTCGAAACGTGTCCTCTAAAATAATGCCGTTAATTCAAATCCGAATATAATCTCAGTATCGTCCGTCCAGGCGCTTTCTTCGAGTGCGCGACCGCGGACTGAAGTTATACTTGGATTATCGATCAAACAATTGGAGCAAAGACAGTCGCCTGTTACGAGATTGCTCGTACTCGCAAAATACAAATCGATTAAAGTAATCCTATCGCTTCACACTAAGTCATACCCCCTGATCATACTTGAGACGTGTACAATTTATATTTTCAACATATGCAAACAAAAATTGTCATAACTAAATTTTTCATTTGCAAACTTTTTAAGGGGCTATACCAGTGTGACACTTTCGAAAAATCGATTTTTTGTGCCTTTTTCGACAGTTTATACTTTCGAGAATAACCTGTAAAAATTTCAAGGCCGTATCTTTATCATTTTATCTCGCAAAAATTGGTCGTTAAATCTTTAAACGCGTTTTTCTCGAATTGAGATTTTTCAAATTTGCTGACATTGTAACTCAAAGAGCAATTATCCGATTGACTTGAAATTTGAAATGAGTACTCTTGAATGTATTTACTCTACAATGACGTAGGATATTTTTGATTGGATGAAAATTTACGATTTGGCGTTGAAAAAACGACCATTTTATAGGCAACAAAACAGACTTTTTTTTCATAATTACGCCATTTTGTTTGATTTTGATATTTTTCGAAAATCCTACGTCATTGTACAGGAAATAGCTTCCAGTTTAACGACATTTTTTTCCTTTTTCGGTTTCAGCTACTCAATCGGCCGAAATCATGTCAGCAGTGGAGGAACGTTTTTTTTTTGGCGCCTCCGAAGGCAGCGCATAATTCGCTTGGACCTCAATATTTTTCTATGAAAAAATTATGTAATATAGGACAAATACAGCCAAATATATTCTTAATTTTCCGAAACATTTAATTCGGTACTTTTTTTCCAAAAAAATTCCGAAAATCACCCAAGTTTTCAGTGTTCACACTGGTATAGCCCCTTGAGGCCGTGTGTCACACCGATCAAGCGGCCACGAGTGCGAGAGAGATAGCTGATTTACAGATTCCCAGTGTTCTCCTAAACGGTTGATTGTTTGGAAAAAATAAAAGAAACACTTTCTTTTCTATTACCTGAAATGTGGTAGCTATGGACGTGTGAGCTATGTCCTTAAGGCAGGATTCTACTTTGAAACCATGAAAAAAACGCTATTTTCGTGAATTTTTTCTGAGAATACTATTAAAGATATCGATATGGGGTTTAAACTGTTCAATAAATACACTCTTTAAGTACATAAAAAAATTTTTTAATGTATTTTATTCATTTTTTGTACACGTAAAATATGTTTAAAGCCAACGCCTCGAAAAGCAGGTACCGTTGGCGTGGTCGTGAAATCTTCCCGACGGATGGTCTGAAACAAAAAAATCAAATAGTTTCATGTTCAGTATGTCTTCAGAAACCGACCTAACTAGAATATTTTATATACGTGCAAAATTAACAAAATGGCGGCTAAAATACGAAAAAAATGCGTTTTTTGGGTCTTTTTTGCAATAAAAAAATAGTTCTAATCAAAATTTTAAGTTGATTGTAGTTAGGTCGGTTGGTACACACATATAGAATATGTGTTCCAAATTTCATAAGGATCGGTTCAGTACTTTTTGAGTTATCACGACCACAGTACTTGAAAATGTCGTTTCGAGAAAAACGCGTTTAAAGTTTTGGTGAGTGATAAATCGTAGAAAAAATTATCTTACCCTCAATCAGCGATGCCTGGGCCATATAATATGCCTTCGACGTGTTCCAGGTGGGTGTTTTCGTCCAATTTCAAAGTTTCAAAGTAGAATCCTGCCTTAAGACGGAATGACACCTCATCGCGGTCGGTATGGTAGAACAATTATAGATACCCAAAAATGTCTGAAACGGCTCTTCAGATCCCGTCGAAACTTTGCCAAACGACGTCAAATAAATAGACGAACAGCTGTCTGGCCCTCAAATTTTCTGAATTTGAAAAAAAACGTAGATTGACTTATCATAAGAGAATCTACGTTTTCTTCTCAACTTCATAAAATTTGAGGGGCAGACAGCTGTTCGTCTATCTATTTCACGTCGTTTGGCAAAGTTTCGACGGGATCTGAAGAGCCGTTTCAGACATTTTTGCGTATCTATAATTGTTCTACTTGTTCTATCTATAAATGGGTATCTATAATTGTTCTATTGGAAAAATAATTACCAACAATTCGCGCAGTATTTCTAGGTTTGATATTTGGCGATATTAGTTCGATCTCCGTCTCTTCTTACTCAACCAGGCGAGTTTAACCTCCGTGCTTTTCAACGTCGATCTGTCAAAAAACAATGTCAGGTGCGGGAAACATAAAGCATTGTATTCGGGCCACGACTGGTAAAAAGCGTGGAAAATTTGTGTCGGCGAAATATGTCGGTTAAAAATGAAATATGTGTGGAAAATCGAATGAGTGAGATGAGGTTAGGACTACAGTCAGCTGTTGCCTTGCTGTCACGTCTCTTTATCGTAGCAAGTGGTAATAAATCCAATACCGGAAGTTCAAATTAAGCTTGAAATTACATAAAAATTAAGTCAATGAGCGTAAACTTTCTGACAGCACTGGATTACTACAAGTGTTAATTATGTACATCTGATTATTTTTAAGAATCTGACGGATTCCCACTATTATATACACTTTTGTACCGACCGGAAATTGGATTTTTGTATGGCTTCTCGGAATTCCTTCACAAAAATACGCAATTTTAATATTTCCTTCTCTGTAATTAGGTCGATAAACAACCCTGAAATTTAACACAGACGATTATTAATATATTTAACGAAGCTCAAAAAAAAAATGATGAAAATCCTATCGACTGAAGCCTGGCGATAGGACTACCTTAAAACTGCGCACGTGCAAATACGAATGAAAAAAAGAACAAAAACGAGAAACAATTTTAAAAATGTTGAAAATCCTATGGATTGAAGCCTGGCGCTAGGACTACCTTAAAACTACACACGTGTAAATACAGTACTACCTCCCTAAGAGAGCGGTCTAGGGCGGTTAGGGGAAGTAATTCTCGAGAAATTCGTCGCCGAAGCCTTCCCCCACCGCTAGGTTAGCGCGCTCGAAAATCGCGCATGTGGTAGCGTGTATGTGTTTCTCCACTCGACCTCTATGAGAGAGCGCGAACGAAAGTGTTGAGAAAACTGTAAACAAGTTGCGGAAAGTGTACTGGCGTTTCGTCGTTTCATGCGTAAGTATATCTCATTGAATATTGATGTGTAAATCTTTCTTTTTCTTCGCGTTTTTTTATTCTGCTGTTTGGTATATTTTGTTGTTGCAATATTATAACACATATGAAGGAAACATTTGTAAAACTTTCAATAATTGTTGAATTATCTTATTGTTCGCAAAAATATACGTAGTATATTCGTTATCGAAACTCGAACATATAGAGTAGAACCTCGATTGTCCGAACCAATTGGGACCGAGACTAGTTCGGATAATCAAAAGTTCGGATAATCGAAACGTGGGTTTTTTGGGACGAGATCATAAACAACACCTTTTTATATAAAAACAATACATACATATATATTATAATTTGACATATATGTTAACGTTGAAATATATATATATATAATGTATTTGAAATACCTGAAAAAAGTTGAATGCTTTTTTTATATTTTTTAAAAATAAAATCGTCCATTTTTAATTGACGAACGGCTGTAAAGCGTTTTTGAGCGGCTAAGTCTCGCAGCCGTTTGGGAAGGAGAGATTGCGTTAGGTTGCTCATTGTTGCTCACGGCGGTGGCAGCGAGCAACAATGTATCTTTCGCGCCAACGTTCGGATAATTGAGAGTTCGGATAAACTAAGTCATCGTTCGGATAATTGAGGTTCTACTGTACAGTGTACCAAAAAAATGTAACTAACAATTTATCTTGTGTATATACTTCAAGTTGAAATATACAATGTATATATATGTATAAATATTTCATTTTTAGATATGCTGTACGATATTTGCATTTATTACTACTACTCATAAACATATCTCTAGTATAATGTAGCCTCGATAATTTTTATCAATATCAATAATATTCTATGCTGTGTTAATGTCTATTAAAATATATTTTACTTGCATTAAATTACTACTTGAAATTTAATTATGGTGCATGTTTTTTTCTCCGACTTTACGGCTTAAACGTATATATTATTATACAAAGGAATATTATCCATTTGACAATCGTGCGACGTGCGATTTTCTGAAATCGCTCGCGATCTCTTATGGAGTTGTCCGCGACAAACTCGGGAGGCCTCGGGTACACTGGACAGCTCGAGCTAGGTGGGGGAAGCCATAAAATGCGCTCAAGCGGAACGGCGGGGAAATTCTCTCTTAGCGAGGGCTCTCTTAGGGAGGTAGTACTGTACGAATGAAAAAAAGAACAAAAACGAGGAACAAAAAAAAACGGATCGCCGAGAATAAAAATGCACAACTCACGTTTAATGTACGAATTCTTTTTAATTGAAATGTGTGTGTATTGTTTTCTTTTTCCTTTTTTTTCGAGAGTATTCGTAAATGAGAATACCATCGGTACAGATATTTGCTAATAAAAAGCTGCCGAGTAAAGTACGCGTACTTGTAACCGCGTTTTGGAACAACGTTTATTGATTCGATACTGTTATCCTCTCTCGTTACGGTATATATGTGTATATACATATATATATATATAGGTATAATATATGTATAATCTCGACGATAAAAAAGAAACGGGGCGAGATTGGTAGACAGTGATAAAGAAGACAGCAAGATCCTTTCGAATGAATGGGTTACTGGTACGTTTTTTCTCCCCCCTCTCTCCCTTTTTTTCATCCTCGAAGTATTTCTCGCTTTCGTGAGTTCTTGTTCTTTTTCGTTTGTTCCGCTTATTCGTACTTCAACTCTCGCGATTAAAATATAACAGTACATACATGCTTACGCCTAAGTACGGGTCTCTTCGTTTTCCATTGTTTTTTTGTTTTCTTTTCTTTCTATTTAGTTTCATTCGTATGCTTTTATTTCTTCGTAGGACTCGTGAGCGTCTTAGAACGTCAATGCCCGCGTCACGCGAGGATCTTAAATCGACTACTCGAATCTAATTCGAACGTAACACTTAAAAATCAGTCGTTTTTCCGCTGTGCCCGGCTGGTCAGACCGGCCGGACGCTTCGTCATTTATCATTTGGGGGTGAAAAAATAAAATAAAATAAAAATAAAAACGATCTTTGAACGAACAAAAAAAAAAGAAGTCAATGGCTTTCCTGCTGCTCTTGCGAGTCGTTTTTCCTTTCGCCCGGCTACACGTCGGTCCCTCCGAGTGCACAACCGAGTCTTTCGTGCGTCTTTTGTTTTCGCCCGTTTTTCCTCGTCGAGAAAATAAAATCTCGCGAAAAGCAGTGCGGCTCGGTCGTGACGGCGCTTTCGAGTTACAAAAAAAAAAATGGAGGACTGAGATAAGCGCTTTCGTCTCGTCAATCTAAAACACGTAATACGAAAGTACTGTTATGACACTAGTAACGTGGGAGAGACGGCTCCGCACCGGTTCATTTTCTCCTTCGAAAGATTCCACACCCCCACACCCACCCCTTAAACCCCGAATCGATGATTTTCTAAAAAATCCAACCGTAGTATCGCTCATCGGTTTCGTTACGATCGACAATGTGAATGATCCTTGGAAAAAAAAACGATATTATACATATACATCGTTTTTTTTTTTCGTCGTCGGTTACAGATTCGTCGATGACTATATTTGGCGCTTTTTTGGCGTGCTCTCGTTTGCGCGTGTGGGGCCATCTTCTTGTTCGTTAACTTGTACCCGCTGCTATATAAATAGGTTGAACGCCCCCCCCCGCACGCGTGACAAATCTCTAACGTTTAAATGTACCGGGTACGGTAATACGATCGCACGAGACGCTCCCGTGTGTGTTTTGTCTCTTAAATATCGTTACACTCGGACACTTCGATCGGTAATTCGTGGCGTGAAAAGAAGAGTCGAAAGAATCGTCCGTGATACCGGAAGTGACGGCTCGGTGAGTAACAATGTCGATCGTGCAATAATTGGGCAGGTCGGGGGTTCGTTCGAGAGTCTCGATTCGTTTGCGGAATGTCTCAGACAGGAATTATACGCGGGTATCGCAATATCGATTATTCGCTCGTCTTCGTTTGCGATTTTTGTTTGCTGCTTTTTTTTTGTCATCTTTTCTCTATGGCAAGTGCAAATTGCTCGTTCTACACGTCACACGGGACACACACGCGAGACTGCGACGGCGACGCGCGTGCGTGCCGTGATCCTTTGATATGAAGTGTTTCTTTGAGCAAAATGGCGAAAAATCACAAAAGGCGAAAAGAAGAGCGGAAAAAGTCGAAACTATATCGTGCTGTAAAACGTTATAACGAATGGCTCGGGTACGATCGACACTTTCGATGCTTCGACACAAAATTCTACGATCTAGCAAGGTTTACAATATATATATATGTATATATACCGCAAGGTGGACCGAAAGAAAATCGACGATTGCCCGTTCTGCTCTTCCGCGTAATTCCAAGCGGTCGTCGTTCCGAAAAAAAAAAAAAAAAAAAACGAGAACGCTCGTTATTATTCACGCGTGACCAAAGTTTGGAAGATAAACGCGTCGAAGGAATTCACCGATTCGTTCGGCTGAATGATTAAAAATAATTCGATGAAAGTGTGCAATTGAGACGTTAAAAATTTACGATTAAGAGTGTGAGTTTTTTCGAACTTCGGACGACGGCTTCGAGGTTGCTTCGAGGAAGAGCAAAAGGCGCGAGAATCTTCAACCGTTTTTCGCGCTACGCTAATGTACTCGTATACGACAACAAGAGTTCAGAGTTCCGGTAACTGGGACCTTTTTCACAATTTTTTTCCTTCCGCTTTCTCGCTCGTACCGCAAACTACACGGAGGAAAGAACAAAAAAAAAAAAACAACTCAATCACCACTCGCTCTCTCGTCCTTCACTTCCGCTTCTTCGAAACATGCGCCCCGCAAATCGTTTTCTCTTCGCACAATCCTTAAATTAACACGCTATTCTTCTCTCCTTCCTATATATATATATATATATATATATATATATATATATATATATATATATTCTATTGTTACTCCGAAACGTCGATAACGCTCGAGATCTCGTTTGAAAATAAATAATGAGAGAAAAGTTTGAGAAAAAAAAAAAAAATGAAAGACACGAAAACTAGGCGAGAGCCTCGAGTTTCTCGCTAAATACACAAACACACGACGACACACACACACACACACGCGTCCGTACGTTCTCGTCTCGCGCAGCGTTTACACTTGCACTCGTTACTTTTCACGCCTGGCGCCATTCGTCATCATCGTCATCACCGTTATTACTAATTAAATACGCGAAAAAACAAAAATACAAATTATACAAGACGCCGAGTCGATCGGAGGAGCGTCTCTCCTCTTCTTCAAAGTCGATCGACGAAAAATTCTCAACAATAATGGACGAAAGTTTGCTTCAACGACGATGAGAACGGTTACGCGAGAATCGAAACGCGTTTTCCGCCTTTTCTCGAGCTTTGTCCGGACGATTATACGGAAATAGAAAAATATCGTTATAACAATCGTATTCGAATCAATCGGGCTTTTCTTTATAGATTAAATAAAGTCGATGATACGTCGAACTTGGTCGTGTTCTCCGTCAACTACGAGTTACTCAGTGCGTCTATATAGTTTACAACGAGAAAAAAAAAAACGAAACGGCAGGGAGACAATAATTTGTCCGTCACCCAACGGGTTTACGAATTTTTCTTTGTCCCCTCCCCCGAAGACCGGAAGTCCGAAAAATCGTTCACGCGCGAGAAATCGATCTACGGGGGGCGGAAGAAAAAACATATGGCGATAAACCGACGCGAAAACGAAAACTTCGAAAAGTATCGCGTCGATGTGCGCTACTGATGAGCTCAGGACATTTTTCTTCTTATTCGATTATAAAAAAAATCACGCATGCATACACAAAACCGTACATGCACGGACCAATTATCAGACGCGCGCGCAAGTAAACATTATTGCGTATTCACCTTATTAGAATAAACTATATATATATATATATATATATATATATATATATATATATATAGATCTATATATATATATATCACGCATCGAAACGCACACGGCTCCTTCGCGTGTGTTGATCGCGTCGACCGGACATTGTTCTTACTTCTTCCGCGCCGCTTTCTCAGCTTTCCTTCGCATTCGCTCGATCTCCTTGCGCTCTTTGCGCTCCCGTTCCGCCTGCGCTCGGAGCTCCTTCAATTTTCTCTTGAGGTGTGACTTGTCGTCGCCCGATATGCAGAGACCCTTGAGATCCCGGGATTCGAGACGAAGCAAACTGTTGCCGCAGATACCGTTGTCGATAAAACGCGACGCGTATCGCTCCAAGCCGATACCCGACAGCCATTGGCAGACCTGCGAAAGACGGAGAAGATTTTGTAGATAAAATCGGATAGATAATAGATGGACTTATAGATACGATTTTATTGATAAAAATAGAGAAAGAAAATCGTGGCCTGCTTTAGGGGGGAGATACCTGTGGGCGAGGAACAAATTTCCTGATTTTCATGAATTTTTTTTAGGAGGAAAGATTTTTTCAGTATTTTTGAGACGTAGGGCTTAGTGGCTGTTACATGGTATTTAAGAAAAATGTATTCGGCTTGAAAAATGGCGCAGGTATGGCACGGTCTTCACAACTGCATTTTCAAAACTGGCGTGACGTATAGCTAGAAAAATAATTTACCGATTCTGATGAAATTTCGTATAAACCTTTCTAACCTTATTGTCTAAAACGTGACCCTAAATCTTTTAAAAACATTTTCTAAGTATTTTTTATTGCAAAATGTAGCCATTTTTCAAAAAGTTCAATCTTTTATCGAAAATCGTACCATTTCGTCGATTTTCAAAATTTCACACTTTTTCTTGTTTCATATCCTGCGTATGGGTGTTGATGAAAGAAAAATCTTCGTTGGTTTTTTTTACAAGCTTTTATTTAACTTGACTTTCTGTGAGATGCAAAACGGAGAATGTTTTACCAACTTCCCGACTACTCAAGGAACATCCCTCAGGTGACACCCTTCGATTTTGTTGAAATTTGGATATGTTAAAATGCACCGAAAAGTAAACGTATTTTCTTTTTCAGGGTGTCTAATTTTGACCAGAACTTAAATTGCATGACATTTAAGGATTTTTAAGGCAAGGAATGGGGATTTTTTCATGGCTCTTAGTATGACTTTTCTGGCATAGAAGCATACTTAATGATTCTACAGTGCGACCGATTTTCTACATTTTTATATTCTTATTTTGCTCTTTCAAACAGATATGTGTTGTATGCCGATAAAAAGTATACGGAATAAACGAAACGTCACCGAACTGTACAATTCCATATGTAGTAAAAAATGTGGGACAAACATAATTTCAAGATTGCTGTAAAGAAATATATTTTGGGAACATCTAGAAAAATATTACATACGTTTAGGAACTTTGAGTAATATCATCTAGCCGCTTTACACGAATAACAAAGAAAAACGAATATATGTTGAGATAACGCATCATTTTCTTTTACTTTCTTCTATTTCATTTTCTATCGATTCGATATTCGCTTCTCTATCGACAAGTACCACAAAGTTAGTTCATATTGAATATAGACTCAACGATAACTTAGTAGGGTATAATAATTCAGGTAGACTGGTAATTTTTCATGACATTTCATGACTTTTTCAGGGTCGAGTGTAATTTCATGACATTTAAGATTTTTCATGATTTTTCAGGTCGGTAGACACCCTGTTTTTATCGGCGGAAAAACGGGTTTAAGGGCTGAAACGCACCCTCAAAAATGGGGATGTTTTTCGTTTTTCGTCGATAACGTTTTAACGGTACGAGATAGTAAAAAATTTCAAATTGCAACAATGTTTATTTTTTTTGTGCACTATGCATTAGAGATGAGAACGATAACGTTATCGACGAAAAACTAAAAACACCCCTATTTTCGAGGATTCGTTTCACCCCTTAAAACCGTTTTTCCGCCGATAAAAAAAAATACGTATCGCTTACTTTTCGGTGCTTCGTAACATATCCAAATTTCAACAAAACCGAAGTGTGTCACCTGAGGGATGTTCCTTGTAAGAGCACTGCAATTTTGCAAACATGCATTTAAAATGTGTCAGTGCATGATTCAAGTTTATAAAAGATATCGATAAGATTTTCAACGTTTCATGTAAAATTGACGATAGGGGCCGTCCATATATTACGTCATCGATTTTTGCTGATTTTCGACCCCCCCCCCCCCTACAATCATCCTATCGTCATTTCCTAATTACCCCCCCCCCCCCTCTCGCAAAATTGACGTCATTACCAGTTTGGCAAAATTAAAACATTTGCGGATTTGAGAAAAATTGGGTAACATTAAAACATTTTGTTATAGAATCATCTTTTATTATTTTCTACTTTGGCAATGTTTATTAATATAATAATATTATTCTTCCCTATTCTTTAGTTTTCTTTGGATAGCTCCCACATTTTGTTATAGAATCATCTTTTATTATTTTGTACTTTGGCAATTTTCATTAATATAATAATATTATTCTTCTCTATTCTTTAGTTTTCTTTGGATAGCTCCCACGGAGTTTTCACCCATTCTTGCAAATCCTGGATCACGGGTAATATCTCCGTATCCTCCCCATATTCATTTTGGCTCGATCGAACTATTTTCATAGGTACGCTGTTATTTGAAGTTCTCGAATATAATGTAAACAAACCTTATGTAATAAATAAATAAATAATGAGTTCAATAATTGATACCATTAAGTACTTGCAAAATATTTTTCATCACTCATGCGGGGAAACCACTCTAGTTGTACAATATACTATTGTACATTTTGAAGTAACTGGTATCACAAGAATGACGTCAATTCCGAAACGCCCCCCCCCCCCCTCATCCATCATTTCCCGTCATCCGCTAACGAACCCCCCCCCCCCCTATTTTAAAATGACGTAATTTATGGACGGCCCCATATCTAATCATCCGTATAAAATCTCACTAACGCAAACAAATTCGTAGCCGACTGTGTTTGTATGTGAAAAGTTAATATGCAGCAATTAGTTGTAAGTTCAATCGCAATTACAGTCTTTGTTATTTTTTTACCAGTATTCCATATCCCTAACGTACAAACTCGTAAACTCGTAAACTACTAGTAACAATTAACTAGTAAAATCAATTAAAGACTAAAACGTAGAAAATCATTTATATGTAAAGAAAAATATTTTTGATTCCATGTAAGTTGACAAATTTCATGATTTATTCATTCCCAAATTTTCAAACGCGTTTTTCTCAAAATCACGTTTCTCAAATCGGTACCCAAAATTTCGCGAAAACCAATGAACCCTTGAGGTTTTTTTGTGATTATTCTATACACCATTATCCAGTACTTGTCATAGGATCTTTCTTTTCCGTTACTTAGTTTTTGTTTTATAGGCAAAATAATAACTAATTTTTGGCCCAAAAATCACTATTTACGTTCAAACGTCCGCCATTTTGTCATAAATCGATATTTTCAAAATCGGCTGTGACAAGTACTAAATTATAGTATCTAATTTAATAATCTTTTTGATTTTTTTTTCAGATGATTTTTGAAGAAACGCCAGTGGGTACAGTATACGCAGATTTTTATACGACGCTCCAAGGATCATACAATATCCTTGTATATTTTTGATATTTTTAAATAAAGAAAAACATATTTTTGAATGTACATACTTTTAGATAATTAAAACGCCAATCCGAAATTTCAAATAGTTTTCCTTGAAAAAATTCACAAAAATGACTTTTTTTCCGGCTTCTAAGTATATATCTCCCCGTAACATATCAACTGTATTTAATTTACTGTAAAACAACCTTAGATTTGGTATAAAAAAAACCTGAAACTGCGTACAAACGTGTGATAATAATTTTTTCTCCAATTACTATTGTGCCAAATTAAGGCCGGATTCTACTTTGAAACTTTGAAACTTTGAAATTGGATGAAAACACCCACCTGGAACACGTCGAAGGCATATTATATGGCCCAGGCATCGCTGATTGAGGGTAAGATAATTTTTTCTACGATTTATCACTCACCAAAACTTTAAACGCGTTTTTCTCGAAACGACATTTTCAAGTACCGTGGTCGTGATAACTCAAAAAGTACTGAACCGATCCTTATGAAATTTGGAACACATATTCTATATGTGTGTACCAACCGACCTAACTACAATCAACTTAAAATTTTGATTAGAACTATTTTTTTTATTGCAAAAAAAGACCCAAAAAAAAAACGCATTTTTTTCGTATTTTAACCGCCATTTTGTTAATTTTGCACGTATATAAAATATTCTAGTTAGGTCGGTTCCTGAAGACATACTGAACATGAAACTATTTGATTTTTTTGTTTCAGACCATCCGTCGGGAAGATTTCACGACCACGGCAACGGTACCTGCTTTTCGAGGCGTTGGCTTTAAACATATTTTACGTGTACAAAAAATGAATAAAATACATTAAAATTTTTTTTTTTATGTACCTAAAGAGTGTATTTATTGAACAGTTTAAACCCCATATCGATATCTTTAATAGTATTCTCAGAAAAAATTCACGAAAATAGCGTTTTTTTCATGGTTTCAAAGTAGAATCCTGCCTCAAATATGGTTAATGAAACTGAATTGATCAAATTTATTAAACATTTAAAAAGTTAAGCGCCCCAAGCTTCTATTCATAGTCGCATATAGGTGACTTGGTAAAAAAATTATTTTCTACTTTTTAGTACATTAAATAAAACCTTGTTTTTTTATTTAAAAAAATTTAATATAATTTTGATTATATTGTTTATTATTTTATTATATTTTTATTATATTTGTATTATGTTGTTTATTATTTTTATTATATTATTTTATTATATACAAGATGGTGCCATACCGCCGCCATTTTGAAAGATTTTTTTTTAATACCACGTAACAGTCAAAAGAAGTAACAAAAGATACCCTAAGTTTAATAAATGGCGAAGAAATCTTTGCCTATAAAAAAAATCACGAAAATCAGCCTTTTTTTCCTGGCCTAAAGGTAACTCCGCAGTTAAAAGTAATCGTTTCAACGTACTTGTTCCTTGGACCAATCGGCGATCGGTGCCGATTGCCAGAAGTGCGACTTCTTATCACCGAAGCCAAAGTCACTGGAATTCGGCGGCAGCCAGACCTCGAGACCGCTCGAATCTGCAAAATCGACAATCCGTTTGGTCGGTTAGAGAAGCAAAGATCGTAAGATGAAAAAAAAAAAAAAAAAAAAAATTGAGTGAGACGAGAAATTGCAATGAAACAAATTGGTGTTTGGAAACGACCAGTGATGAGCGTTACATGCAAGCGGTGCATTTCATGAGCGTGAGACGGTCAGTACCTGCGCTGCCAGCCTTGGACGGACTGGGCTCGACGGCGGGTGGACTAACGGAGCCACCCGAGGACAAACTCGAAGGCGAGCCACCAGGATGGTGCCAGGGTGTGCCTCCGGTGCCGATTAGGTTCGGCGGAGGTACTGCCGCTTTCTTTGCTGCGTTACGACAGTACAACGAGTCTATTTTTATTACGATACTATAATCCTCACGTTGTATACCCCTTAACGCTAATTTTTTCGTCTCTCTCTCTCGCTCTCTTTTCCACTTCACGGGCTACATCTACCTGGGTGGTTCGAAAAATGGCATCATCGAAAGATATTTTTAATCGATAGTATGACCTTTTAGCTTTATTCCTTGGCAATTTCATTGAAATATTCATAAAATTGAATGAGCTACAGCTTCTAACAGTCGTTTTTCTCCAAACACTGTTTTCAAAGTCGGTGGACATGATTTCTCGAAAATCACTTCATGGACTGTTTCCAAATTTACAGGATATACGATGAGAGACATTTGAGGGGCCAGTCCATTTTGAAAATTAAAAAAAATCGAAAGCAAGCAAGACTTGAAGAAATCGACGATGATGAGCAATCAGAAGGGATTATGTACGGTGCAGGAATTGCTGATTCAGTTTAAGTAAGAGTTTTTCATAGTATAAACCTCAAACGCGTTTTTTTCGAAACAACGTTTTCAAACTACATATTGTAAACACGCTTTGCAACAAGATGACCCTCGATGGTTATAAAATTTTGATTTTTACTCTTTTTTTTGCGAAAAAACGCGTTTTTTTTTTTTAAATTTCATCTGCCATTTTTTTATTTTTTGATAAAACTTTATATCCGAGGGTCATTTTGTGGCTGGTGTCATACTGAATCTAATGGACTTTGATTTTTTTGTTTCAGACAAGCAGTTGCCGAGTTGTGATAGCTACGTGCCCACCTGTTTTTGAGGTGTTACGTTACGTTACGTTACGTTACGTTACTTTACGTTGTTCTTAAAAATGAATAAAATTGAACTAATTTTTTTTTATATGTATTTCAAGCCTTTATTTGTCAGGCCCAACAACTTTTATGTTCGTATCTTTTATAAAATCCTCAACAAAAAAATCGCGAAAATAGTTTTTTTTCGTGGCTCCAAAGTGGGCTGGCCCCTTAAAGGTTGTTGACGATCTTACTTTTGAATAATTCATCTTCATGTTCAAATAGTTACGTTAAGGCAGGATTCTACTTTGAAACTTTGAAAGGCTAAATTGGATGAAAACACCCACCTGGAACACGACGAAGGCATATTATATGGCCCAGGCATCGCTGATTAAGGGTAAGATAATTTTTTCTACGATTTATCACTCACCAAAACTTTAAACGCGTTTTTCTCGAAACGACATTTTCAAGTACCGTGGTCGTGATAACTCAAAAAGTACTGAACCGATCCTTATGAAATTTGGAACACATATTCTATATGTGTGTACCAACCGACCTAACTACAATCAACTTAAAATTTTGATTAGAACTATTTTTTTATTGCAAAAAAAGACCCAAAAAAACGCATTTTTTTTTCGTATTTTAGCCGCCATTTTGTTAATTTTGCACGTATATAAAATATTCTAGTTAGGTCGGTTCCTGAAGACATACTGAACATGAAACTATTTGATTTTTTTGTTTCAGACCATCCGTCGGGAAGATTTCACGACCACGGCAACGGTACCTGCTTTTCGAGGCGTTGGCTTTAAACATATTTTACGTGTACAAAAAATGAATAAAATACATTTAAAATTTTTTTTTTATGTACTTAAAGAGTGTATTTATTCAACAGTTTAAACCCCATATCGATATCTTTAATAGTATTCTCAGAAAAAATTCACGAAAATAGCGTTTTTTTCATGGTTTCAAAGTAGAATCCTGCCTTAAGGTAGTCCTTTCGCTAGGCTTCAACCCATAGGATTTTCATAATTTTTTTTTGAGATTCACTTCATATACTAATAATCGTCTCTGTGAAATTTCAGGGTCGTTTATCGACGAAATTACAGAGAAAAGAAATTCTAAAATTGCGTATTATTGTGAAGGAATTCCGAGACGACATACAAAAACCCAATTTCCGGTGGCTACAGATGTGTATATAATAGTGGGAATCCGTCAGATTCTTAAAAATAATCAGATTTACATACTGAACACTTGTAGTAATCCAGTGCTCTCAGAAAAATTACGCTTATTGACCAAATTTTTATGTAATATCAAGTTTAATTTGAACTTCGGGTATTGGATTTATTACCACTTGCTACGATAAAGAGACGTGACAGCGAGGCAACAGCTGACTGTAGTCCTAACCTCATCTCGCTCATTTGAATTTCCACACATATTCCATTTTTAATCGACATATTTCGCCGACACAAATTTTCCATGCTTTTTACCAATCGTGGCACGAATACAATGCTTTATATTTCCCGCACCTGACATTGTTTTGACAGATCGACGTTGAAAAGCACGGAGGTTAAACTCGCCTGGTTGAGTAAAAAGAGACGGAGATAGAACCAATATTGGCAAATATCAAACCTGAAAATACTGCGCGAATCGTTGGAATAACTATTTTTTTCATTTTTCTAATTAAATGTGAACATCCATTAAGCCGTTTAGTCATCGAAAAGTTTAGTTATTATAAATTTTTGCTGTTGCATATGTTAAAAATATAAATTGTACAAGTCTCAAGTATGATCAGTGGTATGACTAGTGTGAAGCGATAGGACTACCTTACAATGACGACTTTTTTCATAGATTCTGTATACTCGAGTTTCAACTAATCGCCACGTTGTTAAAAGAAAAATTATTTTAAAAACCCCCGATCGTTAAGGACTCGTATTTATTATTAACTTGAATAACCCGTTTGGTTTTTAGATTTCGAATGGACCATTTAAGCTGGAAAGTGTCCATCCCCAAACGTCGCGAAAACAATGTCATTTTCTGCCAGCGGCCATCTTTTTGTTCTTTTCCTGTCTTTTTTGGTGATTTTTTTAAAAGCCTCTCAATATATGTCCCTTTGTGTTTAAAAAATGCGTTTCTTTTTCACCAACCGTTAGCCAGAAAAGAAAATCGGAATTTGGCCATTTTTTTCGAGCCTCTAAGTAGATGTAACCCCTTCATTCGCATCCTCTTTTCCCTTTTCATTCACAAAAGCGATATAAAACAGCGCAGCCAACTAGACAAACACATCGTTCAACATTCACGAGTACCCATTCGTGTGCGCGTTTCGCGGCGAACCGCTGCGATTTACCTCGATTAGCCTCGCTAACGGCCTGCCTTATCTCCTCGACGAGATGATTCGTGACTAGGGTAGGATCGTTGCTGTGCGGATGATTGAGATCGCTGAAGTCGCCGGAACTCTCGCGCGACGACGACACGTCGTTGCCGCCGAGTCGTCGCTCGCGCTCCGCGAGCACTTGCTTCAATTGCTCCGCGAGAGACGCCGGAGGTCCGGTCAAGCCTGACGGGAGAACAAAGATGAGAATTTTCGGTTGAAAAATGCCGAACGGCAATCGATACCAAGGGGTACTGAATTTTCGCCGACGTCGATACGTCCAATGAAAATTCAACTTCGAAGTTGTAACTTTTATTGCATTGTTTTCAAGAAGATTTAATGAATTTCTAGATTATTTCAAAAAATTTCTTACGAAGAATTTTGAACTTTGACTGGACGCATCTATCCCTAAAAAACAGCATGCATCCTCAAAACAGTAGATTATTTTTGTGAAACGAGAACTCGCGATTTTCCAGCTTACCTTTCTGCGCGGGTGGCCAATTCTGTTCGGTCATAGCTCTGACCTGAGAACTTATCGTGCTGTGCTGGCGTATCGTCGTCGAGTGTGCCGATTCGAAATACTGCTTGCTCTTTTGGGAACTTATCGACGAGCTGCTCGAGTAGGAACTCAAATTTGATTGTTTCGAGATCGAGTCGTTCGTCGAACGGCTACTCAAGTCGTGTGAAATGCCCAATTTCGCCGAGGAATCCTCGGTGTCGGTATTGTCACCGGATTCGTCCAAACCGTAATCCTGCAATCGCGAGAGAAAACAATAATCGTTGATAGATTTTTCGAATTTGGCGAAAGCGAGCGAATTCGTATAAACAGAGAACCTTGCGCAAAGCTCAGCGCAGATGGCGCCACGTAAACATAACGTAAACAAAAGAAGCTGTCAACGCGCGCTGTACATTTTCGCGGTGTCTGTCTTGTACTAACATTATACGAATGGACATAATGGACAATAATCACGGATATTTGACTATACCGGAATTGAAAAATCGACTTCTATTCTTTTCCTTCTCTGTTCATTCTTTAAAGTTTCTTTTTGGCTCCAAACAAACAGGGAAGGTATAACCTCTGTTTCAATATTTTCCGGCTCATTTTCATCCCCGTAAAGAATGAAAATGAGCTAGGTAAGTATTATGTAATAAAATAATACAAGAAGGTTGAAAAAATGCGAATATTTCGAATAGAATTTTTTAGGTTATGACGATTAACTACTTTACAATATACTTTTAGAAGTAAATAGCGTCAAAAATATTATGTTTATACACTGAGCTGTAGCAAATCCTTTATTTCTATAGTCTGCCGATCTAAAATGATCAGAATACAGCCTTGAATGTTTTGTGGCTGTAAAGTGTATAGCAATAGCGACGTATATAAATTTCCCATTGCTTGCGAAATTTTTCGTTTTTAGGAAATATATGAACGCCTTCGTGTCTGCATTTAATTGCACAAATTCTACACAAATTATTCACGACAAACGGTTTATTTAAGGGGAGGGTAGGGGTTTGCACTTGTGAAAAATCGATTTTTTTGTCTTTTCTTATAGTTAAACATTTCAAGAATATAATCCCAAAATTTCAAGTCAATCAGAGCAAAACTCTCGAAGTTATTGACTATTTAGTTCCGCTCCTCTAACACCGTAGCTCCGACTTCTCTAAACTTCAAACGCGTTTTTCTCGAAACCACTTTTTCAAAGTCCGTGTTCACTGCCATTTGAAAACTACATGACCGATTTATTTCAAACTTGGTACACACTTTCTACATATAAAATACCTCCCCCCCGACTGTCAGTTTGAGATTTTTTTTACATTGAGGGGGTTTTCCACCCTTAAAATGGCGGAATTTTTCGTGAAAAATAGCACTTTTCACTTTACATCACCAGCAAAAATTTAGAAATGAAAAAAATGATCAAAGGCCGTTGGGGGAAGGATTTGATGATACTTTGACTAAATTTTAATGGTACTTGATTTCGAATAATTTCTAGCTGAGATACAGTGAACACCGCAAATCGTGTTTTTTCAAAGACGTTCTTGAAAAAGCTTTGTCACCGGCATGTTTGTGGATATTTTCGCGTAAAAATTTCACGGAATGTTCTTGAAATGACAGTTAACAATGTACAAAAGGTTTCAATAAATTTACTCTATCCATATAGATGAAAAAAAATCGCAAAAAAGTGTTTTTCTTTCACGCTGAAATCCCTATCCTCCCCTTAAAGAAAATTCAACAGTAGTCGTAGAAACACGGGCAAAACCAAAGTGAATCTCACTAAACGTCATGTTCTGTTTACGTTATAATACAATGTCCCCTTTAGCGGGAGAAATTGGCAGTAAGGTTCTCTATTGCGCGTGGCTTTCTCATCATTTGAGTCTGGCTCACAATTTTGCACACTTGAAATTATGCGTTCGTGCGTTGCCACAAATAGGTGTGATAATAATAAAAAAATTGTCATAAATAATAATCATAAGAATAATAATCATCGCCACGATAAAATAATAATAATGATGAAGATATTTCTAACAGCAATAATATTGTTTGAATAATAATAATAATAATAATAATAATAATTTGACGACTTTTTAATTGAAGAAAAATAAGATTTGCCACATACCGAACTGCTGTTGCTAAGACCACCGGATCTTTTGGGTAATTGTCGATTGGCGAGTCCCCCACGACTGGCAAGCTCGGCTTTGCTCTTACCGGCGGTATTGTCGAGCAGCCTGTGGGCCGGCACGGCCCTGTCCAATTCTTCCTTGATCGGGATGGGTAGAGGAAGTTTTCTCTCGACAGTGGCCGTTCTGTCGGCATCGTCGGGGCTGCTGAGATCGGATGTTTCAGTGTCGGACAATTGGCAGCTGGCGGAGGATGGTGGCGGTGGTAACTGTCGTCTCGTGAGTTGCGGCGTTACTATGCCCTTGGTCGCACCGTCGTAAGGTAATCTCACGGGAAGTCCGAATCTCGTGTGGGTCTCGGTCAGTTCGACCTCCAATGTGATCACCTGATGCACCAATTTTCGCAACTGAGTACGGCGTCGCGTTTTCGCGAGTGTTATTTTACAGGCTGTGCGTGTTAGAGTTTTGTTTCATCGTCGTTAAGGGCGGGGTAAAGTATTAAAATGTTTGTTTTCATTTTTTTTTAATTTTTTAAATGAATGCATAATATATCAAGAATATTGTGTTAAAATTTCAAGTCGATCGGAGTAAAATTGACGAAGTTATGAGTATTTGAGCGTCTATTGCTCCATGCCGTTCTCTTCTCTTCTGCGCTTTTCAAACCGTTTTTCTGAGACTTGTCATATTTGAAGTCCGTGTGCACGACAACTCAAAATCTACTGGACCAATCGCTTTGAAATATTGCACAGTACTTCTTCACATAATTCACCAGGTATTGTCGAGAGCTTTTTTGTTTTTTTTAATAATTACTAATTTTTCAACAACAAATTAGCCGATTTTTTTAGCGAAAATCGGGTTTTTGGCTCCCAAGTGCTACGAAAAATCGAAAAATCGAAGAAAAAAAAAATCCTCCCGTCATTACCTCGAGAAACATCTCCTTTAACAAATGCATTTTGATTTTCTTGTTTCAAATGATTCTGTTGCGAGTTATGGTGCACACCGCAAACCAACTTTTTTTCGAGGCGCCTCCGGGGTTTAATTTTCACTCGTTCAATTTTGAATATTTTGCAATGCAAATTTAGGAGAATGTTGTTCAAATGTTACTTTATTATATGTAAATTTTTCAATAGACGAACACTATTCGTTACGCCAAAAAAAAATCTTAAAAACATGCCTTTTTTTCGCCGAATTAACTTTACCCCGCCGTTAACGGGGGAGATACCTTGAGGCCAGCAAAACAATTGCGGATTTTCATGATGTATTTTTTTATGCCGAGATTTCTTCACAATGTTAGTGTCGATAAAAAAACTCGAATCACTATAATGTAGCGAAAAATCACAACTGTGGTTAAGGGGCTATACC
Source organism: Ophion obscuratus (assembly GCA_964007375.1). Classification (NCBI taxonomy): domain Eukaryota; kingdom Metazoa; phylum Arthropoda; class Insecta; order Hymenoptera; family Ichneumonidae; genus Ophion; species Ophion obscuratus. The sequence goes on along the minus strand of OZ023319.1, from coordinate 13,931,561 downwards.
AGTGTGATACTTTTAAAAAATCGATTTATTTGTGCATTTTTCGACAGTTTATACTTTCAAGAATATCCTGTAAAAAATTCAAGGCCGTATATCTAATAATTTTATCTTGCAAAAATCGATGGGTAAATCTTTAAACGCGTTTTCCTCGAAATGAGATTTTTCAAATTTGCTGACATTGCAACTCAAAGAGCAATTATCCGATTGACTTGAACTTTGAACTGAGTACTCTTGAATGTATTTACTCTACAATGACGTAGGATATTTTTGATTGGATGAAAACTGACGATTTGCCATTGCAAAAAAACACCATTTGATAGGCAAGAAAACAGACTTTTTTTTCATAACTACGCCATTTTGTTAGATTTTGATATTTTTCGAAAATCCTACGTCATTGTACAGGAAATACCTTCCAGTTTAACGACATCTTTTCCTTTTTCGGTTTCAGCCACTCAATCGGCCGGAATCATGCCACCAGCGGAGGAACTTTTTTTTCGTCTCCGAAGCCAGCCCATAAGTCGCTTGGAACTCAATATTTTTCTATGAAAAAATTATGTAATATACGTCAAATATAGCCAAATATATTCTTAATTTTCCGAAACATTTAATTGACTACTTTGCTTCCAAAAAAATCCCAAAAGATCACCGAAATTTTCAGCGTTCACACTGGTATAGCCCCTTAATCCCGCCGTCTGACAACATCCGCCGCATCCCTACCTTACAAGACCGTTACCTTTTCGAAAGATAATGAAAATACCGTGTAACATCCAAAGTAGTAATAAAACATGCCCCGAGTCTCAAAAATAGTGAAGAAATCTTTCCTTAACAAAAAAAACCATGAAAATCAGCAATTTTTCATTGCCCAAAGGTGTCCCATCCCTTGAGGGTCGTGATCACTTGGGTTTGTTTGGGTTTTGCATTACGATTGGTCTTACCCGATCTTTGAGTGTCTTGACGAGGGCGTTGTACTCGGTGTCTTTCTCCTGCAACAATTGTTGATAAAAGTCATCGCGAGCCGCGATATCGGCTCGCAATTCCCTCGCCGCGCGTCTCGCGCGCGCGTACTTCTGTTGAATGACGGACGTTTGAGCGGTCGCTTGCGCTAGCATTTCCCGCGCCGTAGCGAGATCCTGCCTCGTCGCGCCCAACGCTCTCTCGGACTCGTGCAAGCGTAGCCTCGATTCTCGCAACTTTGCCGCGTACTCCTCGCTTCCGGCTCCGTTGTTTTCCAGCTCGACGAGCTGTGGCGAACAATCGTGTCAAAATTCGTGAGTTTTCGCTTCCCCGTGAGACGAGAGGCGGCGATGGGAAAAGCTTGACGGGAATGCTTGCGAGGGAAATTTTTCGATACTATTTGTCCTATGGGGCCGTCCATATATTACGTCATTCTAAATTGGGGGGGGGGGGGGGGCGTTTCGAAATTGACGTCATTCTTGTGATACCAGTTACTTCAAAATGTACAATAGTATATTGTACAACTAGAGTGGTTTCCCCGCATGAGTGATGAAAAATATTTTGCAAGTACCTAATGGTATTAATTATTGAACTCATTATTTATTTATTTATTACATAAGGTTTGTCTACATTATATTCGAGAACTTCAAATAACAGCGTACCTATGAAAATAGTTCGATCGAGCCAAAATGAATATTGGGAGGATACGGAGATATTACCCGTGATCCAGGATTTGCAAGAATGGGTGAAAACTCCGTGGGAGCTATCCAAAGAAAACTAAAGAGTAGGGAAGAATAATATTATTATATTAATGAAAATTGCCAAAGTACAAAATAATAAAAGATGATTCTATAAAAAAATGTGGGAGCTATCCAAAGAAAACTAAAGAATAGGGAAGAATAATATTATTATATTAATAAACATTGCCAAAGTACAAAATAATAAAAGATGATTCTATAACAAAATGTTTTAATGTTACCCAATTTTTCTCAAATCCGCAAATGTTTTAATTTTGCCAAACTGGTAATGACGTCAGTTTTGCGAGAGGGGGGGGGGGGTCATTAGGAAATGACGATAGGATGATTGTAGGGGGGGGGGGGGTCGAAAATCAGCAAAAATCGATGACGTAATATATGGATGGCCCCTATGCAGGCGCTTCGAGGATGGAGTGAGAGCGGGGTGAAAGCATTGTTCGAAGTTTTATTCACGGCAAACACAAGCGGACTGAAGCGGACGAACATTTGCGAGTTTTTATTACCTTTGCCTTGAGCTTTTCCACCTCCTCGTCGGCTAGGGCATGTTTATACTGATTCTGCAAGCAACGAACGACAGACACAAGGCATAAGCAAAAAAAAGGAAATGAAAAATCACCCGAGTCCACCATTGAATTGGCCTAGCGAGGTTTGAGAAAAAAAAACCATGTCTTCTCGATATCAACAATAGTGAAGGAGTAATTTACAACTGGTGGAAAAAAACATATTTTCGGTACACGAGCGAAAGAGGGACCAATTGTAATTTTGAGGATATTTCGTTTCTATGTACAGTGCGGGTGGACCAAAAATAAAAACACGTTCGAAATAGTACACCACGCGGAATATGTACACTACGTGACACTTCAAGCATATTTATAAACCATTTTTTTTACTATTTGTGAGAAAAAAAAACATAATTGTGGTCATTGTTCTATCGGAATGAAAAAATTACAGCATTTTTGTACGTGAACTTGAAGGAGTGTAGTGAATGTTGCTCTTCGTGGGCAGCCCCGGACCTACGATTTTTCCGAGCCGGGGCAAAAACTTGACGTTGGCGCCCCTCCCCTCCATCATTTGAGATGAAGGGGGGAGATCCCTTTAGACGCCCGAAATTAAGTCATTTTTCATGATTTAAAAAAAAATGTGATAAGATAATCGCATCATTTTGAAATTTTGACATTATCTTATTACAACTTTCAAGTGGTAAAACTTTTTTTTCGTTTTCGAACAAAACAAAATTGCTCATGGTATAGCTCAAAAAGTTATCGATCGATCTGACTGAAATTTTGGGCGGTTTCTCACTATAACATTATTGGAAGGATATACCTATAGAAATATTAAAAGGTATAAAATTGAAAATTAAGTAGGCTTTGTAATGAAATGTTCATATTTTTGACCATTTTCTCGACAATTTTGACCCCGAAAAAGTAATTTATTTACGCGATAACCTTGAAACTTTAGGTATGTCCTTCCAATAGTCTTATAGTGAGAAATCTGGCAAAATATCAGCCAGATCGATCAATAACTTGTTGAGCTATAATACGAGCAGTTTTTCAAAAGACGCCTAAAGGAATACCTCATCAAAGTTCGTCTCCTAGCCAGTTTTATTTTCGATAGCTAGGATCACGACGCCATTGAAACCCACCAAAGCGCCCTGGATGGTAGGCGCTTTAGTGAAACAAGTTTTTTCAAACATGAGAATTTGGCGCCCCCTTAAATTGCCGCCCGGGGCAGGTACCCCGGTTTGCCCCCCCCCTTAGATTCGGGGCTGTTCGTGGGAATGTCTGATGACTCGATTAAAACCCAAACGATTTCGTTGTTCTCACAAGCTGTGGCTTTAGTGTAGAGAATTCGTAATACAGAAGGGTCGTGCCTTTCATCGAACAATTAGAGTGATGTTTGCACGTAGATCTTACAAGGTATTCCTTTCGCGGAGGGCCGTATTTTGTGGGAGCATAAGGAGAGCCCTTTCGAATCATTGGTTAAATTAAGTGGCGCTTAATAAAAATAAGTCACAATCAATTATCATACCCAACGATAAACTGGAATAAAAAATTTCGCGCAAATTTAATAGATTTAAACGTTTTTTCATTTTCTCTGAAAAGTCGCGGCTACGAAAATTCTTCTGCTAATCACATTGTTTCTAAGTTTTATCATTAATATTTTCCTTCATCATCCGCTGACCCCCTGTTTTTACTGTTGTTACGGAATCTTTAGATTTTTTTACACGCGTGAGCAGTTTGATTCGGGCGTCTAAAGTTATTTAGTGTATAAATTATTAGATAAAAATGGAACGATTTTTAGAGTCGTAATTTTTCGTTAAAAGTTCGGCAACTTTGCTTGAAATTTTTCCAGTATACTAGGATGTATTTTTTTTTACTTGATTATAGACGAAAATCCGCTAATTGTTAAAAAATCGGATTCATGAAAGGAATACCTTACAAGGAAAGGTCGTGAGGTCCATTTCTCCGATTTCGATGAAATTTGGCATGCTTTTGTGGAATGGCTCAAAATAAGCGACGTGTATTTTTTTCATATCTGCGGAACCTGATTTTTAAGGGTTGAAACACACCCCCGAAAATTGGGGTGTTTTTCCTTTTTCGTCGATAACGTTTTAACGGTACGAGATATCAAAAAATTCAAATTGCAACCATGTTAATTTTGTTCGTGTACATTGGAGATGAGAACGATAACATTATCAACGAAAAGCGAAAAACACCCCTGTTTTCAAGGGTGCGTTTCCCCCCTTAAAAATCGGCTTCCGCAGATATAAAAAAATAGGTGTCGCCTAGTTTACCCATTTTGCAAGCATGCTAAAGTTTCATCGAAATCGGAGAGATCGACATCGCCACGTTTCCTTGTAGTGGATCTTTTTGAAAAATGAATGAAACGCTCGCTCTTCGGCTTACACTTAGTGGGAATTTTTGAAAACGTCGATTTTTCGCGGATTCTCAATTTATACCATTTCAAAAATATTCTCTGCATATTTCAAGTCCATCTGTGCAAAATTGAGGGAGTTATAGGCGCTTATAGGTAGGATCCGCGAACTTTGGACGCGCTTTTCTCAAAACTACTTTTTCAAAATCAGTGACCACGCTATCTCAAAAGGCTTGCACCGGTCAAATTCAAATTTTACAAGCTTCTTTCACATATAAAAAAACAGTGCTTGATCGAAGGATTTTTGTTTTCGATGCATAGTTTTTTCTTGTCAACGAAAATACAGTATTTTTTTTCACCGAAAATCGATACTTTCACTTTGAACTGCGGCAGTTTTTCAAAAATCAATATTTCATTAAGGGCGGGGTAAAGTATTAAAATTTTTTTTTTCATTTTAAAAAAAAAATTTTAAATGAATGCATAATATATCAAGAATATTGTGTTAAAATTTCATGTCGATCGGAGTAAAATTGACGAAGTTATGAGTATTTGAGCGTCTATTGCTCCATGCCGTTCTCTTCTCTTCTGCGTTTTTCAAACCGTTTTTCTGAGACTTGTCATATTTGAAGTCCGTGTGCACGATAACTCAAAATCTACTGGACCAATCGCTTTGAAATTTTGCACAGTACTTCTTCACATAATTCACCAGGTATTGTCAAGAGCTTTTTTGTTTTTTTAAAATAATTACTAATTTTTCAACAACAAATTAGCCGATTTTTTAGCGAAAATCGGGTTTTTGGCTCCCAAGTGTTACGAAAAATCGAAAAATCGAAAGAAAAAAATCCTCCCGTCATTACCTCGAGAAAAATCTCCTTTAACAAATGCATTTTGATTTTTTTGTTTCAAATGATTCTGTTGCGAGTTATGGTGCACACCGCAAACCAACTGTTTTCGAGGCGCCTCCGGAGTTTAATTTTCACTCGTTCAATTTTGAATATTTTGCAATGCAAATTTAGGAGAATGTTGTTCAAATGTTACTTTATTATATGTAAATTTTTCAATAAACGAACACTATTCGTTACGCCAAAAAAAATCTTAAAAACATGTCTTTTTTCGCCGAATTAACTTTACCCCGCCGTTAAATCCTCCGTCCTAGATAATTTCATGCACAAACCAAATGCGTTTGATTGACGCGCTAGATAATTTCACGTCCCAGATCATTTCGTCTACTAGATAATGTCATGCAAAAACTAAATGCGTTTGATTTTTATATTTCGAATGATTTGTTTCCGAGCAGCAGTGGTCCATCGTTTACCACATTTCTACCGCATTTGCTACATTTATAAATATTTCGCAATACAAAAATTCTAAAAGATATTCAAGACCGAAGCCTGAATAAGATGGTCCGAAAAATCGTTTTTTTTTAATTGCTTAAATCGATAGGTAAACTATCCAAGAATATATTTACAAAGTTACAGAGGCCAATTGTAAATATTTTCGAAGATACAAGGCCAAGAGCAGAGAAGCGATTGATATTTGATATTGATATTTCCTCCTATTGAAAACTTTGAAGCGCGTTTTATCCAGTTTTCATTTTCACGATTTTTCCCGACTGGCGGGTGTGATAGCAAAAAAACTAAACGACCTATTGAATCAAACCAAAGTTTATTTTCTTCAGTATGAAAATCTCTTCTAAGTGAATTAAAAAGTCGTTGAAAAAGTCTTTTTTAATCATTTTTATAGCACGTTAAAGTGTTTTTTTTACACTTTTTTGTTCAAATCTTAGAAAAGCTATAATTTCACGATTTTTTCACCTTTTTCTTAATTCACCCAGAAGAAAAATATATGTAAACATTTTATTGGTTTTTTGTTTCAGTCAAGAATTACGAGCTGCATCTTTCCCGCCGATTGGGGACTGCAGTGGATAAATCTGCAGTCATTTATTATTTCATGTTGAATTTTTTTTTTTTTTTTTTTTTAACATTTCACATATACATGTAAAGATACCTCAATGTTTACTGGGCTCGCTTGGTTTTTCCCTTCTCAAAAAATTCCCGAAAAAACGCTTTTTCGGACCTTCTGATTCGGACTCCGGCCTCAAAACCATTCTCTCTACTGCAAAATAAACCGACAACCTGCAGACGTTTTCTCAACAAAAATGTCCCGAAAATTCCTCTTTTTACCGGTCATGAGCTAGGTGTAACGCCTTAACCGGGCGAACGTTTAAAAACAACCAAAGCGTCGCTTCTTCGGAATTCCAATATTGAAATTCCCAAAGAACAATAATCAATGGCGGCAGTATCGTCGCTCCTCAGCAGTGCCAATTTTGAAACCTACACGTGTATTTTTCCAAACGCACATATAGAAAACAAACTTCACTACACTCCGTTCACTGAGTAAAAAAAAAAGATAACGCAAAGCTGCGAGATAACGAAACACTACGACGAAGAATAAAAATGTGCGAAACTATCGGTCTAAAGTAGGGCTCACGATTTTCACACATTGAATAAAAATTCTATCCATTCGTAGAGTGAAAAGCGGAAAAAAGAAGGCAGGCTGGTGCATACCTCTTGAAGAAGGGCTCGCAAGCTGTCAACGTCGCTCTGTGTCGTCGGTGTCACGTTCGAAGGCATCGAGGAGCTAATTATCGGTGATCTGCTTCGATTGCTGGGCGAGAGATAATTCTCGATTGGACTGTGGGGCGGCTCGCCCTCTGAGCACGATGACATCGCTGGCGATCCCGGTATGCCGCCCATTCCCGTGCTACTGCTTATCGAGTGATCCTCACCGCCCCTCTGACTCTCGGGCGACGCGTCCGAGAAGTTTAGTCTCCTGTTAATTCACGGCGACGTATTTTATTATTCCGCACGGAAGAATATGACGATATTTCATCGTGGCAAAGCCTTTTGCCACGTGCGATAATCATCGATCGTCGGTTGTGCTTTTATTTTCTTTCTTTTCCTCAGCGCCCCGGGAGGCCTCGGGCTCGTCCCGGGGCGGCCGCAGTTGTCGTCACTGATTATATGCGAGCAAGGATTAACCATCATTGGAAAAGGAAATAAAAAGCTGCTCACGTGGGACTGCGCGGTAGTTGCTTGGAACAATAAAACTTCGGGCAATGATAATATTCATTTCGATGCTTGTAGAAGGAACACATCTCTTTCAGAGCAAAAACAGACTTTGATTTATTGAACAAATTTTTTAAATTTTGGGACAGGTTGATTTAGAATCGAATTATGGATGTTTTGTGGAAATTTACAATTGTTCAAAATATCCACAAAAATGAGTACGAAAGGCTATTTTAAAGTATTTTTTAATCCAAAATGGCACTGAAGCCTTAATTCGGAGCAAAATACCGAAACTTTGTTAATTTAGATATAAAACACCAGAGAAGTACCAAAGCTTTTTGCGAAGTATTCAAAAATCTTTTGCAATTGACATTTATATTTTAAAAATTTAGCACAATTTTATATAAATAGTATTACAAAATCCTTTCCAACTGATATTTTTATTTCAAAAATATCAATGGCAAAGGATTTCTTAATACTTTTTATATAAAATTGTGTTAAAAAAAAATTGCAATAGATATTTTTATTAAAAAATATAAATAAGTTTTTTTAATACTTTTTATATAAAATTCTGTTAAACATTTTTTCTTTGATGAAAATATGAATTGCAATGCATTTTTTAATACTTCTCATATAAAATTGTGTTAAAAAAGGTTTTGATAAAAATATCAATTGCAAAGGATTTTTTAATACTTTGCAAGAACCTTTGGTACTTCTCTGGTGTTTTATATCTAAATTAACAAAGCTTCGGTAAAGTATGAAAAAGTCCTTTGTGATTGATATTTTTATTTAAAAGTATCAATTTTTATTTTAAAAATATCAATTGCAAAGGATTTCTTAAAGGGTTCCCCACACTTGCGATTTTGAAAAAATCGATTTTTTTTATTGCATTTTTTTGAGGTATATGTATCTGAGAATATGTCCTGAAAATTTCAAGTCGATCCGAACAAAATTGACTGAGATATGAGCGTTGAAAGAGAAGAATCCGTTGTGTAAACGACCGGAAGTTGAAACTTTAAACGCGTTTTTCTCAAAATGGCATTTCTGAAGTCGGTGACCAAGATTACTCGAACACTAATGAACCGATCTTCTTGAAATTTTGCAGGCTTATTTAATACATAATAATGTAGTCTTTAATCGTTCGATTTTTTTTTCGAAAAAAAAAAATGGCCGTTTTATAGCCAAAAAACGGCCGTTTTTTTTCGTTAAAATCGAACCATTAACTTTGACTGTCCGCCATTTTGTGAAAAGTGAATATTTTTTAAAATCCTTCGATTAAAGACTAGTTTATACTTATATTTGACTAAATTCATCCGCATTTTTTTTTCAGATGATCGACTTCGCCGCAATGTCGGTCACCGCAAACCGTGTATATAAAAACATTATTTCATTGACGGCCATTTGCCACTAAACAATGTAATATTTTTCAATAAAAAAATTACCGAAAGTTCTTCAAGATGTGTTCTTTAAGATGGTATATTGATCGATTGAAAAAGTTTTGTAGTTTTCTTTAAAAAAATTCATGAAAAAGGCCTTTTTTTGCGCTACAAGTGGGGGCCTTAATACTTCGCAACAATCTTTGTCACTTCTCTGGTTTTTTATATCCAAATGAACAAAGCTTCGGTATTTTTCTCCGAATTAAGGCTTCAGTATCACTTTGGATTGAAAAATACTTCAAAATAGCCGTTCGTACGCATTTTTGTGGATATTCGGAACAACCAATTGTAAATTTCCCCAAAAGTTGAATAATTTGATTCTAAATTTACCTGTGTGAAAATAAAGTATAAAAAAATTTGACTTCAATTTAAAACAGAAAATAAAAATAACGTAATTAAATTTAAATTTACATTAAAAAAAAATTAGAAATATATAATGTTTGTTTGAAGAAAAAAAAACACGAGCACTTGCATTTTTAAAAAAATATTTTTTATTAATTCTTTTTTAACGCAAGTGTGCGTGTTTTCCTCTAAAACAAACATTGTATGTTTTAAATCCTCAGTGCTTACATTAAAAAACGCTTCGATATTTTCTTCAGATTCAATTCTAGAATTCGGAAAAATTACGTTTCGAAGGGCTTCAGCAAAAATGATTTTTTTTCGTTGAGACTGCCACTCTCCATTTTGTATAAAAAAAAAAAACGTAAACACTTCTACATACATCTTTTAGCGTATATTTTGAACGAGCGATTGTAAATATTCAATAAAATGAATGAATTTTAACATAAATACGGAGTATACGTTTACCTATTGGCGTTGTTCGCCTGTTCGCGTTCCCGATCGGCCTGCAAGCTCTGGCGAATGAGCATGGCGACTTCGGAATTTTTCGGATCGCGCTCGCGTCCAATGACGAAGCGCACGAGTCCGGATGTGTTTCTTAGCACGCTCGCGGCGTAAGCCTGCGTCACGCCGACCAATGATTTACCATCGACCTCGACGATCTGATCGTTAACCTGTATTCTGCCCTCTCTCGCGGCGGCTCCTTTATCCGTTATCGTTTTCACGAATATGCCCAACTTCTCGAGACCGGCGTCGGCGCCGACGCCCATCCCGATTATACTGAGGCCCAGGCCCTCCGGTCCCTTCATTAACTCCACGGGGAAGACCTGATAAACGCGAGAACACGTGCTTTCATTATCGGCTGTTTGGCTCCGCATCGAGATTCCGGCTGACACTTCGTGTTCGTCTATATTGGTAGTGTGACTGATGTGAATTTTGGATTTATCGCGCCCGATGATCCCGTGATAGATAAGCTATCGGCGAGTCTCAAGGTTCGTATTTGTCGGAATAGTTTTAACACTCGATAAGATTTCGGGTGCCTCGTTTCGATCGTGACGACCGCTGATTCTACTATTTCGTTTTTAATACTCCGAGGGTCGTTTCCATTAAGGCAGGATTCTACTTTGAAACTTTGAAACTTTGAAATAGGATGAAAACACCCACCTGGAACACGTCGAAGGCATATTATATGGCCCAGGCATCGCTGATTGAGGGTAAGATAATTTTTTCTACGATTTATCACTCACCAAAACTTTAAACGCGTTTTTCTCGAAACGACATTTTCAAGTACCGTGGTCGTGATAACTCAAAAAGTACTGAACCGATTCTTATGAAATTTGGAACACATATTCTATATGTGTGTACCAACCGACCTAACTACAATCAACTTAAAATTTTGATTAGAACTATTTTTTTATTGCAAAAAAAGACCCAAAAAAACGCATTTTTTTTCGTATTTTAGCCGCCATTTTGTTAATTTTGCACGTATATAAAATATTCTAGTTAGGTCGGTTCCTGAAGACATACTGAACATGAAACTATTTGATTTTTTTGTTTCAGACCATCCGTCGGGAAGATTTCACGACCACGGCAACGGTACCTGCTTTTCGAGGCGTTGGCTTTAAACATATTTTACGTGTACAAAAAATGAATAAAATACATTAACATTTTTTTTTTTATGTACTTAAAGAGTGCATTTATTGAACAGTTTACACCCCATATCGATATCTTTAATAGTATTCTCAGAAAAAATTCACGAAAATAGCGTTTTTTCATGGTTTCAAAGTAGAATCCTGCCTTAAGGGGTCGGCAAGAGCGTGAAATTCCGAAAATACGATTTTTACATTGTACAGTTTTATAGCCTAGGCGCCTTAAGGAGCTACATTTCTCTGGAGGCCTAAAAAACGCCACGATCCAAATTTTTTCCTCTGGGAGACTGTTGGTGAGAAAGAAACGCAGTGTTTTTCCAACACAAAGGTACTATTATTGAGAGCCTTTACAGAAAAATTATCAGAAAATATAGAAAAACAACAAAAACATGGCTGCAGATGATACTGTTTCCAAAGTCGGTGGACATGATATCTCGAGAACTACTTGATGGATAGTTTCCAAACTTACAGGAGACACGATAAGAAACTTTTAACGGTCGTTGACGATCTCACTTTTTCAAAATCGATCTTTATTATTTAATAATTACGTAAAAATGAAGAGTTTTTTTCATAGATTTTGCATGCTCGAGTTTCAGTTCGTTGGCACTTTGTAGAAAAAAATTCTTTTCAAAATCACGGATCGTCAACGACTCGTATTTGTCGCTAACTTGAACAATCCCTTTGGTTTTCGGATTTCCGATGGACCGTTTAAGCTGGAGAGTGTCCACCGCCAGACGTTGCGAAAAAATATTTCACCATCTCCCGGCGGCCAAGATTTCGTTGTTTTTTTGTACTTTCAGGTGATTTTTTTTTAAGGCTTTCAATATATGTACCTTTGTGTTAAAAAAAATGCGTTTCTTCTTCACCAACCTTTTTCCAGAGAAAAAAAATCGGAATTTGGCCATTTTTTCGAATCTCTAGGTAAATGTAGCCCCTTAACTCTGATTTACAGCAAAGATTTTGTGAAAATAATAATATTAACCGACCTAACAATTTATATCGCATGACCGGATCATTTTTTTACATCATTATTCATTTGTTAACAACGAATTGTCAAAGTTTTTTCTTTTGGTCGAGAATCGCTTTTTGTCTACAGCTCGACTCTTTCGTAATTTGCAAAATTTTGAAAAAGTATCCGTTAATCCGAAAGTTTCATTACTATACTAAAAATAAATGTTTTATTTTTTATTTAACAACGACGGTACTTTGTTTAAATAACGCCATTGCTTATCAATAATTTCCACTAAAAAACTCACACTCGGCAAGAGTATCAATGGTGTGTAAAATCCCCATCTGGTCATCCCAATCCTCTCGTCACAAAAAAAATCTTACGATCGACTATGCCAGTCATTTATTCGCGCAGGATTTTTCACATAAAGACTTTGTATTTATTTATTTACGGAAATTGAAAGATTCCGAGGGATAGAGTCTAAACATTATTTTTGTCGATATTTCCCTCAGCACCCCGGGAGGCCTCGGGCTCGTCCCAGGGTGGCCGCAGTTGTCGTCACTGTTAATATACGAGCAAGGATAAACCATCATCGGGAAAATCAACAAAGTATCGACACATAAATACCTCGACTTTAAGCAGTTTTCATAAAAGTTTACCCAGGCGAGAATTCTTCATTTTTGCATCTCGAATATACAGGATTTAGCAATGTTTTCCTCCCCCAAAGTTACAATTTCAGCAGAATTCTTTTTTCCCAAGCTTCGAACGAATCTAAATTTCACCTTCCAAATTGCAATTTTCCAAGATTTTCCGCCCGTTCCGCAAAAAAAAGAAAAGTCGAAGCAAAAGACAGGGCGCCGTGGACGAGATCCCCGAATGATAATAAGTATTTTAAAAAACCAGCGAGGTTTACTGTGAAGTCTTGGCGAACGCGTGGTAAATTCGACCAACCCTTTCTCGTTCGAGCAACGTACCTCCATTTTTTCGACTCGTTTTTCGAGCTCGTATTCGGCACTCGCGGCGACAGGATCGACATCCTCGTTACGACGATCGTACTCGTTGACCGAGTGCGTGGAGTAAACTTTCATTGGGCCACTGTCGAATGATACCTTGCTGCTCTTCTTAACGACTACGGACGGCGGTAAGTCGTCTTCGTCGTCCTCGGAGTCCGGTAGCCCGCTGACTTCCATCCAGAAGTGACCATCCTCGAAATAATGAACACCATTCTCGACTAGAATCTGCGAAGGGTCGGAGACACTGGATAACTCTAAATCACGAGAGAAATACATCGAAAGCGAGAGAGAGAGCGAGAGAGCGAGAGAGAGAGAGAGAGAGAGAGAGAGAGAGAGAGAGAGAGAGAGAGAGAGGGAGGGAGAGAGAGGGAGGGAGAGAGAGGGAGAGAGAGAGAGGGAGGGAGAGAGAGGGAGGGAGAGGGAGGGAGAGAGAGGGAGAGAGAGAGAGAGAGAGAGAGAGAGAGAGAGAGAGAAAGAGAGAGGGAGGGAGGGAAGGAGGGAGGGAGAGAGAGTTATTTCTTTCGTACTCCCTAAGAGTACGTGCAAGTTTTTGTACAGACTGCATATGCATATTCTTAATACATGTATAATGGAATAAAAGTAGCTTATGTAGATCTATATAATAATAAAAATAACATATCAAAAATAAAATAAAAAAAACTATGTAGTGAATAATAATATTGTTAAAAATAATTAATAATAATAAAGATAACATAAAAATTTAAATGAGGATTGAAAATTGAAAGTTTGGCTATGCTGAGGGAGTGTGTGTGTGTGTGTGTGTGTGTGTGAGAGAGAGAGAGAGAGAGAGAGAGAGAGAGAGAGAGAGAGAGAGAGTTATTTCTTTCGTACTCCCTAAGAGTACCGTGCAAGTTTTTGTACAGACTGCATATGCATATTCTTAAGGAGGTTGGAGCGTTAGCCACAATCCAAGATTAAATTAAATAAAGAAATACATGTTATTGTTTAGACTACACTGAGTCTTTACGAATTTTTTTAACGTTTTTCACCACCAAACACCAGAGATAAAAAATAGTTTGATGTATGTAATTTAACGTGCGGTTAGATGGGCAAGACTTTCACACTAAAGGTTATGTATTTTTTTTTGTTATTTAGCACCAAAATAAACCATTTGTAACAGCGGATTAACGCAAACTGAACCTTTGTAAACATTTAGAAAAAAAATCCTCATCTTGCCCATCGTAAAGCATGGGCCAATGATCCCGTGACGTAAATATGAATAGGCATAATTATAAATTACTCAAATTTTTAATTGTGAATTGTATAAAACATTCGTTGTAGTTTTTTCATCATAATCATCGATAATGTTATACTTTTTCAAGTTAGTCGTAACACAAAAGTTTTTCTACTTCACGTAATAAAAATATTAAAATGCATAATTTTGCCTTTTAATTATACTTTAAAAAAAATTAGAATATACAGAATAAATCTGTACCTCGTAAGCATTTTTTTGGGGTTGATTGAAAAAAAAATGAATAAATCGTCATTTGACTGAACTGAATCGCTCCAACCTCCTTAATACATGTATGATGGAACAAAAGTAGCTTATATAAACTATATAATAATAAAAATAACATGACAAAAATAAAATAGAAAAAAAATACTATGTAGTGAAACATAATATTGTTAGAAATAATTAATAATAATAAAGATAACATTAAAATTGAAATAAGGATTGAAAATTGAAAGTTTGGCTATGCTGAGGGAGTGAGGAAGAGAGAGAGAGAGAAACTTCGTATCGAGCATTAAAGATGAATCGTGAATTACAATTTTTCCAGGTACAGGAGTGAATTCGTCCCGCTGCTCCGTCTCAGTGTCGTCGTTAGCCTCATGGGTCGTGTCGTTCAGACTACTCACGGATCCCAGCAGGCCGCTCTCGCTTCCCGTAACTGAACCTATTTGGCTCTCCGTCAACGAGTCTATCGTCAGATCGCTTCGGGACCTGTGTGACAAACTAAAATTCAAAAAAAAAAAAACGATATCGTTTATTCCTTAGCGGTAAGTGCATTCATTGAATTTTTTATACGAATAAAAACATTCGTTACTATTTTTTCATTCAGTCTCTGATATACTAGGGTCAAAGTGGGAACAGTGGGAACAGTGGGTACACTGAACCTTTTCTGTTTCTCATGAGTGGACATGTATCAGGTTGACAAAAAAGTTTTATCGCAAAAATTTTTAAAATGTCTTTTTACGTATTGACGCAATACGACATCGAGCTATGTCGAGAATATTCTAGAATGTTTTCTACTCTTCCGCGTGACAGGGTATAAAAGGGCGAGCGCGCGTTCTAGTGGACAGAAATGGCTTCGATCTCGTAGGAGCAACTTCGAGCGATCATTTTTTACGAGTGGCGGCGCGGCACGAACGCAAGCACAACTGCTAAAAATATACAGGATGCATTCAGCGAGAAAGTATTTTCTCATCGAACAGTCCAGCGTTGGTTCAATCGTTTTAAATCTGGAGATACAAGCCTTGAAGATAAGGAACGTTCCGGACGACCGTCGACCATCGATGATGAAGCATTACTCCGCTGCATCAAAGAAAAACCGGAAGCAAGTACGCACGAGCTAGCAAGAGAACTTGGCTGCACCCAACCTTCAATAGTCAATCACTTACACAACTTGGGATACAGGAAGATTCTAGCTCAATGGATACCACCACCGTCTCACCGACGACAATAAGAACTGTCGCGTGACCATCTGCCAGTCTCTCCTGCTTCGCCACCATCGCAAGGAGTTTTTAGAAGATCTTGTGACGAGAGATGAAAGCTGGGTCTTGTATGATAACAGAACGCGTTTAGCCTACTGGCTTCCTATCGGAGAAAAACCGCCACACCAACCGAAATCTGATCGTCACTCACAAAAGGTTTTGTTGTGCTGTTTCTGGGACGCAAAGGGAATGCTGTTTCACAATTTTCTCCCTGTTGGTAAGACGATCTCCTCTACACGATACATCGAGAATCTCCAGGAATTGGCAAAAGCTATAAGAAAAAAACGGCCAAGACGCGCGACTGTGCACCTTTTCCACGACAACGCGAGACCCCATGTCGCAAAGGAAACCCACAAAACAATCACTGAGCTTCACTGGAATACCGTTCCTCATCCACCATACTCTCCCGACATCGCGCCATCTGACTACCATTTGTTCAGACATTTGAAGGCATATTTGAGAAACAAAACTTTCAAAAACGTCGACGATCTCAGAAGGGATATTTCAAATTTCTTTGAGTTCCAGCCGCCGCAGTTTTGGGCAAAGGGAATACATGAGTTGCCAACTAGATGGTCGAGTGTCATAGAAACCGATGGCGAATATATTGTTGATTAGAAATGTTTTGTATAAGATATATAAATAAATAAATTATATTTAAATTATTGTGACAAAACTTTTTTATCAACCTGATATATGTGTGCGTCTTTTTCACATTAGAACCGCCCTCGAATGCCAATAGGTTTGAACCAATCTGTGAGTCGCTCCCGCGAAATTCGGTTGTGAGGTGATTTTATATTATTTTTGGTGTAAAAAGTTGAAAAAACCAGCTGAGTTTGTATGCTTTTTGCATCTTTACCTATCGCAGTATGTTCGAAGTCATTGTTCTCCCGCAATATACAGCTATATTGCGGTATTTGAGCATTGCGTTTGTCAACCTAACAAAAATAGAAACTTGTCAGTACCCGCTTTAGAAGAAAAAGAGCGGTCCGGTACACAGTGGCTCAATTTTTCGAGGTACACAGAGGTAAATCATAATATGAATATTTTCACGTTGTGATTTAGATAGATACTGGTACTACCTCATTAGGTAGGTACTCATTGTTGATTAATATTCAACAAATGATTGTGACTGATCTCATAATATGCTGTCTTTTTTTAAATTAATTTTTCAATAGTTTACTGTACAATACTCCCCATTGTATAGAGAAAAGCACTCCATTACCTCCAAGTGTACAGTGGATCAGGGTAATTTTCTTCAAATTTTGCTTGATTTTTAAATTTTGTTTGACTGTGAAATTAGGCATGTTTCACTGTGTACACCCCCAAGTACACAGTGGATCAAATCCCGTTTTTTTAACGGCGGGGTAAAGTTAATTCGGCGAAAAAAAGGCATGTTTTTAAGATTTTTTTTTGGCGTAACGAATAGTGTTCGTTTATTGAAAAATTTACATATAATAAAGTAACATTTGAACAACATTCTCCTAAATTTGCATTGCAAAATATTCAAAATTGAGCGAGTGAAAATTAAACCCCGGAGGCGCCTCGAAAAAAAGTTGGTTTGCGCTGTGCACCATAACTCGCAACAGAATCATTCGAAACAAAAAAATCTAAATGCATTTGTTAAAGGAGATGTTTCTCGAGGTAATGACGGGAGGATTTTTTTTTTCGATTTTTCGATTTTTCGTAGCACTTGGGAGCCAAAAACCCGATTTTCGCTAAAAAAATCGGCTAATTTGTTGTTGAAAAATTAGTAATTATTTTTTAAAAAACAAAAAACCTCTCGACAATACCTGGTGAATTATGTGAAGAAGTACTGTGCAAAATTTCAAAGCGATTGGTCCAGTAGATTTCGAGTTATCGTGCACACGGACTTCAAATATGACAAGTCTCAGAAAAACGGTTTGAAAAACGCAGAAGAGAAGAGAACGGCATGGAGCAATAGACGCTCAAATACTCATAATTTTGTCAATTTTACTCCGATCGACTTGAAATTTTAACACAATATTCTTGATATATTATGCATTCATTTAAAAAATTAAACAAAAATGAAAAAAAAAATTAAATACTTTACCCCGCCCTTAAATGGTTATTATCTCAATATCTATTGGATTAGGCCGTTCAGTGTCTTTTAACAAAACGAAGCCATTGAACACACCTCACGTTTAGGCAAGGTTTCATTGAGATTGTGTGACCGGTTAGGCAGCTGTAGACCTCTGAAAAAATGAGCCACTGATCCCACTCTGACCCTACTGTATATGATCCTCACGAGGGCACAGGCTAATTGTGGAAAACCGGTGCCGATACAGGTTACATCTTCACTGAATTTTAGTTTTGTTCGCGACCGGAAACTCGGTAAAACTGCTTTCCACTTGGTAGTCGGCGCACACGGCCGAGCGATCATCCACGAGTATCGGCCCGGGCCGACGCTGCTCGACACCGGAGATCACCGCGACGGTGCTTGTTTATTTCATTGTTATTAACGGGGGAGATACCGTGAGCAAGGAAAAAATTTGCCGATTTTCATGATTTTTTTTAAGGACAGATTTTTTCACCGTTCTTGAGAATTAGGAAGTTTTATTACTGGCTGTTACATGGTATTTTATTATGTTGAAGTTAGCATCGTTGGACTGCAACGGAATCCAATGCTTTTGAGGTGTTACCATTTTTTTTACCGATCTGGGCTGTAAAAGTAAATCAAACGTTTTTACGAATTCTTATTAGGGATTTCCGACTTCAATTTCAATTCAAGAAAAAAGGCTTCGAATAATGATAAAAATGAGGGTATGAAAAATTAACAAAAAACTCGTTGCATTCCAACGATGCAAACTTCAACGTCATGGTATTTTTTGTTACTATTAACATTTAAAAATGGCGGAGGTATAGGACAGTTTTTTAAACTGCATTTTCAAAACTGTCGTCACGTATAGCTGATAAAACTAATCGACCGATCCTGATGAAATTTGGTATAAATCTTTCTAACCTTACACGAACCTAAATGTTCTTGAAAATTAAAAAAATAAGTGGTTTTTTATTGCAAAATGCGGCCATTTTTGCGCAAAATGCAATCTTTTGTTCCAAAGCGTACCGTATCATCGATTTTCAACGTTTCTCACGTTTTCTTGGTTCATATTCTGCGTATGAGTGTCGATGAAATAAAAATCTTTGTTGTTTTTCTTTCGGATCAATCCCGCCGACGCTACGTGTCGCGCCATCTGACATTCGCCGCGACCCGTTTAGAAGATGGTATTGAAGTTAGTATCGTTGGGATACAACGAAAGTTTTTTATTTGGCTCTTGGCTACAAAACCCACTGGAACGTTTTTGAAGATACTTGTTAGATTTTCGTAGCTCAAGCTTGGAACAAAAGAGTTTACGAAGTGATTACAATGAAGGGAGAATCAATACAGAAGAATTTTCATTGCATTCCAACGATGCAAACTTTAAGGGAGACTTTGTCCTTTGTGCCCAGCGGGAGATGTTAGCGTCTCAACATGAGCAGCTGGAAGAAGAGGAGGGATGCCTCTATGGACCAGGCATTGCCGATTAGCGGTAATTATAAACACATTTGTGTAAACACATTACAAAACTTTAAACGCGTTTTTCTCGAAAACACGTTTTCAAAAATGGCTGACATTCTCCTGACCGCTGTAATTAACACATCGACCTGAAATTTGGAGAGCATACTCAGAAAATATGTCTTCACGGAATGACGGATCGTTTTTTTCGATAGATACATTTTTGCATTTATTATTTATCTTTTTATGCGAAAAAAAACGCGAAAATTCGATTTTTTTTAAATTGCCGCCTTTTTCCGAAATTTGTACTAAACGAAAAACCCATCCGTCATTCCATGACCAAAGGGTCACAGATTGATAATATGCTTTGAATTTGTGTTTCAGATCAACAAAGAGGGGGCAGTGATGTCAGCCGTTTACCTCCCGCGATTTGAGAACCTGTTTTCGCGGAGCTGCAACGGCCGCCATTTCGACTTAAAAAAAAAAAAAATGTTTTTATCGTTCTCTATATCACGAATAAAAGCAAGAAAAAAACCGCACTCAAAAAGCTTTACTCGTTTCCTTTAAAAAAAAATAAAATGTAAACACCTGAAATATGGCACTCCAAGGACAAAGTCTCCCTAACACCATTTTCGAAGACCGTTCCATACCTCCTCCATTTTTACACATTAATAAAAATGAATACCATGTAACACCCAAAAGTAGTAATAAAACATACCCTAAGTCTCAAAAATGGCAAAGAAATCTTTCCTGATAAAAAATCACGAAAATCAGCAATTTTTTCCTCGCCTAAAGTTATCTCCCCCCTCAGTCTGTACCCTGGTAATGTTAAATCGTTAGCAATGGGGGATGACAACGCATGTGCAATTATCCTTGAATTCTACCTGTAATCTTGAGCTATACTGCTGTTGATGAGGCTGGTGTCCGGTGCGGATAAGACGTCCGACAACCAGTCCGGCGTATTGTCCATCTCTTCCCTTTCCCTGTCTCTCTCCTTTTCCGCATCTTTCTCCTTGTCCGGAACTTTGGTCTCAGCGGCTACGGGGCCCGTAGTATTGCTCGGCGACAGCAGTCTCGCTATCTCGCGAGCTTCGTCATCGGACAGCAGAGCCGAGCCTTGTCTGAGACAAACAATTGCACGTTTGGTTAAACGAATAATGCGAAGACGAACGAAAAAAAAAGTTACGTTCTTTCATTTTAATTCAATTAAAATACTGACCTAATTTTCTTTTCCAAGATACTGCCGCGATTCAACGATCGAATCAATCAGGAATGAATTTCACGCAGGAAAAATTGGAAAAAAAAACAAAGCAAAGAGAACATTAATTAGCGAGCGGACATTGAGAGATTCGGGGGATAGAGTATGGAACGTATTTTGGTCGAGCTTTCCCTCAGCACCCCGGGAGGCCTCGGGCTCGTCCCAGGGTGGCCGCAGTTGTCGTCACTGTTAATATGCGAGCAAGGATAAACCATCATCGGGAAATTCAACGGAGTATCGAGTCATAAATACCTCGACTATAAGCAGTTTTCATAACAGTTTACCCAGGCGAGAATTCTTCATTTTTGTCTCTCGAATATACATGATTCGGCAATGTTTTCCTCCCCCAAAGTTACAGTTTCAGCAGAATTCTTTTTTCCCCAAGCTTCGAACGAATCTAAATTTAACTTCCCAAATTGCAATTTCGCAAGATTTTCCGTCCGTTCCGTCGTAAAGAAAAAAAAAAACGTCGAAGGAAAAGACAAGGCGCCATGGACGTGAGAGACCCGTCGGAAAAGATTCGATCGGAGTGACACAAAGTGTTTCGAGACGAAAAAAAAGCACACACACGCGCGAATTGTACAAAAATTCGGTCGTTCAAGAATCACGAGGCTATTTCCCCGCACGCAAGGTCTTTGCGTTTTCTTTTAGATCTCTGTGACGGAATTTAAGGCGGGATATACATTTACAACGATAAAAAAATCGATTTCTTTTTTTTTTTCGTTTAAACGATAGAAGTATATTGTAGAATATTTTCCTAAAGTTTCAAAGCGAAATTCGAAAAACTTCAAACGTTACAGCCCGTCAACGCTGTGCCTTACCGCTCGGATTCGGAGCGGGCGTGAACTTCAAACGCGTTTTTCTCAAAACTGCATTATCGCATTAGAAAAAAACGACATTTTTTATCCACATTTTACAGAAATGTTGCGTGAAATGTTGATTTTTTTTTCGTTGTGAATGCGTGGCATTTTTTTAAATTTGGATTTTCTTCATTTTAATTACCGTCACATAGAAACTATACATGTTCTAACTGAAAAAATGTTTGAACTTTTTTGCAAATCAAAGTCTACGGGAAGCTAGACTGCACGCCGATTCGCAACTTCCGCGGCGACCTTGCTGCAACACTCTGCCGCAGCTCCGTCATTTTGAGAATGAATTAATCAATAACAATTGTTTTGTATACTTAAGGGGGGAAATCACAGTAGCACACAAAAAAATAGGCATATTTTCGGGAATTAATTTTGGCTGAATAAAAGTATCAATCGAAAATCTGTAAAGTAGGTTTTATAGCAATACTAAAAAAGTACAAAATGTAATTTTTTCAATAAAAAATATTTAAAAATGGCGGCTGCGCAGCGTATGCCCCAAGGCGCCTTTTTTGAGCTCGCCGACATAACTCGAGCAAATTTTTACCGATCGACTTGAAATTTTGACAGTAGCTTCGAAACATCTTTCTCCACGGAGCTACGTAGGATTTTTTATTTTATATGGCTTACTTTTTTTTTATCGACGATTTTATGGCGATTTTTTTGTTAAAAATTTAACTTTATTTTCAAACATGCACCATTTTGCGAAAAATCAATATATCGAAAAAATCCTACGTAGCTCCGTGGAGAAAGATGTTTCGAAGCTACTGTCAAAATTTCAAGTCGATCGGTAAAAATTTGCTCGAGTTATGTCTTCGGCGAGCTCAAAAAAAGGCGCCTTGGGGCATATGCTGCGCAGCCGTTATTTTTAAATATTTTTTATTGAAAAAATTAAATTTTGTACTTTTTTAGTATTGCTATAAAACCTACTTTACAGATTTTCGATTGATACTTTTATTCAGCCAAAATTAATTCCCGAAAATATGCCTATTTTTTTGTGTGCTACTGTGATTTCCCCCCTTAAGGGGAGGTACCTGAGTAAACGGCGAGAAAAACAGGTAAACTTTGGGAATTTTTATCTCAAAAACTAATGTTTCGATTGCATTCGATTTCTTTTTTATTGGAAAATATGTACATTGAGGTATGTTCAGGAATTTTTTGAAATAAATTCGTTGACTGGAAGCGATTCAAACGCGATTATCACGAAACATAGTTTTCAAAGTCGGTGCCAGATGTGTCTCGAAAACGGCTTGTCCGATTTTGTCCAAATTTGGATACAATATTCTTCGATAGTTTTTCTCATTCGCCACGTAAAGTTTTTTCATTTGATTGAACCATTGCTTTTTTATCCAATGTGTATGCAATCCAAAATCGTCGGAAATTGCAAACGAAAAACGAATGTTAAATTAAAACGGTCGCAATTCCGTCAAAAATGAAAATTTCAAAAAAAATCCTACGTGGCGAACGAGAAAAACTATCGAAGAATATTGTATCCAAATTTGGACAAAATCGGACAAGCCGTTTTCGAGATACATTTGGCACCGTCTTTGAAAACTATGTTTCGAGATAATCGCGTTTCAATCGCTTCCAGTCGACGAATTTATTTTAAAAAATTCCTAAACATACCTCAATGTACATATTTTCCAATTAAGGCAGGATTCTACTTTGAAACTTTGAAATTGGATGAAAACACCCACCTGGAACACGTCGAAGGCATATTATATGGCCCGGGCATCGCTGATTGAGGGTAAGATAATTTTTTCTACGATTTATCACTCACCGAAACTTTAAACGCGTTTTTCTCGAAACGACATTTTCAAGTACCGTGGTCGTGATAACTCAAAAAGTACTGAACCGATCCTTATGAAATTTGGAACACATATTCTATATGTGTGTACCAACCGACCTAACTACAATCAACTTAAAATTTTGATTAGAACTATTTTTTTATTGCAAAAAAAGACCCAAAAAAACGCATTTTTTTCGTATTTTAGCCGCCATTTTGTTAATTTTGCACGTATATAAAATATTCTAGTTAGGTCGGTTCCTGAAGACATACTGAACATGAAACTATTTGATTTTTTTGTTTCAGACCATCCGTCGGGAAGATTTCACGACCACGGCAACGGTACCTGCTTTTCGAGGCGTTGGCTTTAAACATACTTTACGTGTACAAAAAATGAATAAAATACATTAAAATTTTTTTTTTTATGTCCTTAAAGAGTGTATTTATTGAACAGTTTAAACCCCATATCGATATCTTTAATAGTATTCTCAGAAAAAATTCACGAAAATAGCGTTTTTTTCATGGTTTCAAAGTAGAATCCTGCCTTAAAAAAACCCGGATCCAATCGAAACATTAGTTTTTGAGATAAAAATTCCCGAAGTTTACCTGTTTTTTTCCCCTTTTACTCAGGTACCTCCTCTCAAATATACTATTAAAGTATACCTAAAGCTTGATAATTGTGAAATAATTATTTCTTAGTTTAAAAAACCATTGCTTTCCTGTCTCAATGTATATCCCGCCTCAACCGGCTACATCTACCTAGGTGGCCCAAAAAATGCATTTTCCAAAAATATGTTTCGTCCATAATATCACCTTTTAGCAATATTCGCTGAAAATGTTGACTGCGATATTCATAAAATCGAATGAGCTACAGCTTATAACAGTCGGCCACCACTTCATGAATTGTTTCCAAATTTTCGCTTTAAAAAGATTGATCTTCATTTTTCAAGTTACGTAGAAATGACTTTTTCGTCCTCCCGAGGGAAGCTTTCCAGACAACTCCAGGCTACTCCGACGAACCGATTGTACGAGAGACAAAGAGAGCCGAGAGAGATCCTCGAATAATGTTCCTCTCAACAACAAAGGCGGAAAAAACCGAATGAACGAGCTTACCGCGAGCTCAAAAGATTCTCTGCCTCGTCGGGTGTCATGGTGTCGGGTGTGACGGCATTGACTGCCTGGTTGACGACCGGTTTGGCGGCTGTACTCTCGTACCGTCTGTTCGAATCGTCGTATTCATAAATCTTGTGATCATCGAGATTCGTGATGGTTTTCGCGTCGCTCGAGTCCGTATCCTCGAGCAAACTGTTCTCCGATTCTTTCTGTTCGTCTTTGAGATTATTGGTGTCGTTGTTGCGTTGAATTGGCGACGCGGAGATTGGCGGTGTGGCGGCTTGTGGTTTAGCGAAGTGTCGCGTCACTTCGGAGGTTGCGACAACGCCGCTGTTGTTCTCGGACAATCTGAGCATGGCGAGCTGCTGATCGGCTTTTTGTTTCTCGAGTTCCCAGGTGGTCTGTACCTGTTCCTCAAAGTCCTCGACAGCGGCTTTGTCGGTTGCGTCGACGGAAATTTTCTCGTCGTTTCTCGCGATATTCGTTTCTACGAGGATCGCGTTGTTGGCCTCGTTGTCCTTGAAATCCTTGTCGAATCGTTCGTTCGCCACGTTGTTCGACTGATTGACATTGTGAGTCGCTGTTGACGAGCCAAAAGAATTCTTCTCCGCGTAATTGTTCGTTCTATCGAGTTCGCAAAAGCTCGAACGTTTCTCGCTCACTTCCTCCTTGTTTTTGGCCAATTTTTCCCTCATCGAGACTCTTATCTGATCGTTCTTCGCGTTTGAGACAGTTTTTTGGCACTGCACGTCCGTCAAGGCTTGTTTCTCCTTGGTGTTGTCGGTAGCGGTTATTTTTTCGTTGATCAACGACGTGGTCTCGTTGCGCAACGTTGTCTCGTTCGTGACGGTTGTAGCCTCTTGGAATTTGTACGTAGCCTCGTTGATTCTGCTGGCATTAACGTCGTTATTCTGCTCCGAGTTTAGCCTGCCGACGAGCTTTCCAGCCTCGTGGACAGGGGGAGCAGTCGCGACGGCGGCTTTCGGTGGAGTTTTTGGTTTCGGTGGATGGACTTGGTGTTGCTCCTGATTCTGCTGCATTCGCCGGGCGTAGGGCGATGGTATCGGTATCTCTTTGTGCTCCAATGGAGGATACTCCTGATCCGAACTGACCACCGAGGACGGACGTTGACCCAGTCCAGCCGCTGACATTTCCATTCGCACGTGCGAACGCCTGACGACCGTCGCCGCATCCGTCTCCACGAACTTTTCACTTCCGCCCTCGTCGCACGATACCACCTCCGTGTACGTTGTCGGCGATTTCTCGTTTCCCTCCGCCTCAAGGTCATAGCTGTTGCGGCCTGCGAATCCAAAGAGACGACCGCTCATTACCGAGTGCCAAATTATGGAGTATTTATTTTTTTACGGCTTGGACATTCGCTCGCTAATATTGGCCAATTAAAAAGGGTTTTTGTTCGTCAGAAAATAATTATAGTAACGGCAATCATTTTAGGTGAGAGTGTTCACTGAAGGAATAAGAAAATATTCGAGATTTTTATTTTATCAAAACGGCACGGAAATGGACGGGACAAGGACTTTGCTGTGACAGATGGACATGTATAAATCGTAAGAGTTAGTTGCTGCGAAATCCCGAAGACTTTCAACATCGATTATTTCGGTCGAATGAACATGGCGCAAAAAATTAAGTTTTCGATCATTAATTTGAGAGCTTTAGTTAACTGATAAAAAAAGAGTTAATTTCTGCAAATTTAATCTTCTAATAACTGGCTAATTACATTTTATCGGTTAGTAAATTCTTCGATGACTTTATGGAGCATTTCCATTCTGACTTTTTTTTGACCGCTTCTTCGCCAATAATTCGAAGAATAATTTGCTAGTAGACAAGCTCAAAGCAATCATAGCATCATCGAACCTTACTCGATTCTCGATTTAAAAAGTCTTACGAGTACCCAAACAAATTCACACGGTGCCGTTAAATTTACAAAAAGAAAATGCTCCAAAAAAATGCGGCGCCAGAGCTGCATGTGGCTTAACGGTCTGAGATGAAAAAAAGCACGAAAAAAATGGCCAGTCTCCAAATGATGAATGGAAAAAGAAGCTGGAGGGAACGAAGAGTACCTCGACAATCGATGCAAAAGAGACGAAGGCACATAGTACCCGTGTGTCCTCGTGTATTGGACTCCGAATCTCGGGGGGATTGCGTGTGTCGTAACGGCGAATGGCAAAAGGAACGAAGAACGAGAGAAAAGAAGGAGGCCAGAGAAACCGGGAAATTCCGGCCGGTGCGTACTTTCGCGAGAGTTCGCAAGTATAAAGGAGCGCGCGACACGAAGAGATATTCACTCGCAGGGACACATACGATCGCGACAAATTTCCTCTTTTTTTTCTTCTCTTTTTTTCGTTTCTTCTCGTCCGTACTCTCCTCCAGCTCTTGCAGTCTCGCGTGTGTAAGCAAAGAACGAGTTTCTGTCGAAGGTTTCGCGTTTTCGGCGCACCGATACACACAACAGTCGCTCTCCCGCTCTCTTCCTCCAAGCACTTATGCGTGGGAGACCATCCGTCGAGAGAGCGAGAGAGAGAGAGAGGGAAAAGAGTAGCCTCGCACCAAAGATATTGAGCAAGAGCAAGCGGACATTGTATGTTTTCCTTTCTTTCGTTTCGTGTCACGACTTATCATACGCGAGGAAAAGACTTGTCTATGACGAGAAAGTCTATGAAGAGACGCCATTCGAGTGCAATACGGAACATACAGATATCGTCCAAGCGCCTCTTCACTTCACTCTTCGCAGCCTCCTATATCGTCCTCGACAACGACGCCGCCCCGCTCGAGAGTTCTCGTGGAAGGCTTATTTTTGGACGCGGTTACACGCGACCGAACCTCGACACGGAGCGAGACAAACGTCGAAGGAAAATCCCACCGTGGACGGAGACACCAGGCGGAAGACTCGGAGTGACACGAAGTGTTTCGAGACGACGAAAAACAAATGAAAAACACACACACACACATAAATCGTACAAAAATTCGGACGTTCAAGAATCAAGAGGCTTTTTCCCAGGACACAAGGTCTTCGCGTTTTCTTTTAGATCTCTGTGACGAAGTTTAATCGCGTTTCGAGAAACAAAGGAATTCAATGTCGCGAGAAATGATTCGGAGAATCAAGTGATCGACGAATTGTCCTTTTTTCTTCGACCGTTCGATCTCAGTCATACGTTCTCCCAATATTTTTAAGTCAACACCCGAATTCGCGAACGCGGAGATCCTCGAGCTGTTTTTTTTTGCGCTACTTTGTAAAACTCGTCCTCCCGAGGGAACCGTCGTTG
>OZ023319.1:13874052-13903776 GCA_964007375.1 Ophion obscuratus | reverse complement strand
AAATAACCCAGACGGAATTTTTCAAAATTATATTTACCTCGCGCGGAACAGGAAAAAAAGGGAAAGATACTCAGCTCGCGATCATACTGTTGCATCTTTCGTAAAAAGGGAATCAACGGCGCCGATTCATCTCTAAAGAACATTTGTAAACAAACGAATGTAACAGTGGACTCGTTTTCTCGGCGGCGGCGATCGAGTGTCAAGCACTGGCCTGGGTCAGTACTCGGATGGGTGATCGCCCAGGATCGACTCGCGCCCTGACTACCGACTTTCTGATGGTGACCGCAACTGAAACTCAGCGGAAATGTGCAGCCGCCTGTATCGGCACGGGTTTTCCCCAGTTTCCCTGTGCCCTCGTGCGAATGCGGCACGACAGTCGCTGGGGCAGTCGCCGTGGGCGACCATGGAGGCTCTCTGCGATAGTGAAGTGACAAGCGAAAGTGAAAGGGATGGCAAACGTCCGCTAGGCCACGCGAAAGAACGCCGGAAATGTATATTATAAAATGGAAAGAAAATAATTTCATTCGTGAAGAAAAACAAAGAAGTAATTATTCCTCCTAGAAGCTTTTCTGCGTCGATGAAGAAATTTTGATTCAACCGTCCAATCAACCAGTGTTTGAAGAAACCAAACCCAAACAAATGTTTCATCACGGTAATATTACCTCATTGCTTTCATGCTGAAACTTCGAGTCAATACATTCTGGAAAAAAAACCTGTTTTGAAAAATAGCTCCAGCATAAAAACTTCAAATAAAAAATAAATAAAATTCGGATTTTCATGTTTTTTTTTTGAATGAAAGATTTATTCATTTTTTCGAGACTGAGGATACGTTTTATTACTACTCTTGGCTGTTACATGGTATTTTGTTTTTTATTAATCTTTCAAAATGGCGGAGGTATGACACGGTCTTCTAAACTGCATTTTTTTTAAACTAATCGACAGCTAAAATCGACAATTACAGGTAAAAAACTAATCGACCGATTCTGATGAAATTTGGTATAAATATTTCTACCCTTGTCGTCTAAAACATGATTCCTAATGTTTCCGAAAATAAAAAAAAAAGTATTCTTTTTGCAAAATGTAGCCATTTTTGCGGAAAATGCCATCTTTTGTTTAAAAGCGTACCATTTCATTGATTTTGAAAACAATTCACTTTTTCTTCGTTCATATTCTGCGTATGAGTGTTAATGAAAGAAAAATCTTAGTTGGTTTTTTTTTCAGATTAATCCTGACGACACTACGTGTCACGCGGTTTGACAACATCCGCCGCCATCCGTTTAGAAGACCACAGCATCGCCATTTTTGGAGATGAATTTTTTTTAAATATCACGTAACAGCCAAAAGTAGTAATAAAAGATATCCCACGTCTCAAAAATGGTGAAGAAATCTTTCCTTAAAAAAAATCATGAAAACCAGCAATCTCTTCATCGCCTGAAGGTATCTCCCCCTTAATTTTTTATATTTCGCCCCGTAATGTTCCCATGTAAAAACTTGTCGTGCAGTAGCAAAAAGTTCTGAAGCAGCTAAATAAGTTGTAGCGACAAATAAGAGAAGGCGAATTATTCCGCGATGAGGAGGAAGAGAAGTGGACACGAGATCGAAAAGAACGTAAGGAGGAGGGCTGGTTGTTCACTCTTTCCTCTTATTGCAAATGTTTCTCTCTCTCTCTCTCTCTCTCTCTCTCTCTCTCTCTCTCCCTCCCTCTCTTTCTCTCTGTTTGGATCTCCCGGCCTCGTGTATGCAGCTTGCTTCACTTTTACTCTCCGCGATTTTGGCCGTTCGCCAAATTTAGAGCTTTCCCGGCTGAGATTTTGCCGTTGGGCTCGTGTAAACGAGTCTGCTTCGGGGCATCAGAACGGGCGAGTGAGAGGATGAGAGGAAGAGAGAAAGAGAGTAGGAGAGTGTGTAAGAAAGAGAGAGAGAGAGAGAGAGGTTCCTCTCAGTGGCGCTCTATTTTTAGAAATCCGTGTAACCATTGAACCCTCGCGGTGGGCGTCATTCATGGTACCCGAGACTGACGTCCCGAGACTCTCGTGGCCTTCCGGTCATTTGCCGATTCTCTGCTCCGACCATCAAGAATGCTCGAGTGTTCCACCGATGATTGTTAAACGACATTAATTTTACGTTACCCCTACTTTCTCACACTCGGCCATTTTGACCCGGATGAGTTTTTAATAAAAATGCGCACTTTTCCAAAATGGAAAATTTTCAACAATTTTTTTCAACGATTCAATTTCATATTATCGGAATTGTAATATTATTTATTATTTATTTATTATTTATTATTTATTATTATTTATTATTTATTTATTATATTAATATTTTAAAATTATGCAAGCATATTAGGAAATGTTTAAAGTGTATCGCTGATTTTTGTCAATAAAAACCGACCCCGAAGTGTTGTCAATGGCAGGTGGCTGTAGTACTGACCGGGTCACGTTGACCCAGTGTGTCGAAATTGTGGCTAAATACAAGTGTGTCAACGAAGGGTTAAATTATACGTTCGACAAAAGTTCAATTTCGTTCGATATCTTCCGTTACATCGTTTACGAGAAACGATAATGAAAAAAGAATCTTGGAACTACCAGGCGTCGATGTCTCTTGCTGACATTTACTACGCTCGTTGACAATGGAATTCCAGCTCAATGCGCAGTTGTTCGTGAGAAACTGTTAAGTTAATCCTATCGCTTCACACTAGTCATACCTCTGATCATACTTCAGACTTGTACAATTCATATTTTTAATATATGAAAAACAAAATTTGTTTAATAACTAAATTTTCCATGTGTCAACTGTTTAATGAATGTTCATATTTAATTAGAAAAATTTGATATTTGGCAACATTCGTTCTATCTCCGTCTCTTTTTACTCAACCAGGCGAGTTTAACCTCCATGCTTTTCAACGTTGATCTGTCAAAACAATGTCAGATGCGGGAAATATAAAGCATTGTATTCGGACCACGAGTGGTAAAAAGCGTGGAAAATTTGTGTCGGCGAAATATGTCGGTTAAAAATGAAATATGTGTGGAAATTCGAATGAGTGAGATGAGGTTAGGACTACAGTCAGTTGTTGCCTTGCTGTCACGTCTCTATCGTAGCAATTGGTAATAAATCCAATACCGGAAGTTCAAATTAAACTTAATGTTACATAAAAATTAGGGCATTAAGCGTATTTTTTTTCTGAGAGCATTGGATTACTACGAGTACTAAGTATGCAAATCGGATTATTTTTAAGAATCTGACGGATTCCCACTATTATAATACACTTTTGTAGCGACCGGAAATTGGGTTTTTGCATGTCGTCTCGGAATTCCTTCACGAAAATGCGCAATTTTAATATTTTTTCTCTGTAATTAGGTTGATAACCGACCCTGAAATTTTACAGAGACGATTATTAATATATTTAGTGAAGGTCAAAAAAAATATGAAGATCCTATGGATTGATGCCTGGCGATAGGATTACCTTAAGTAGTGCAAAGTTTAACGGGCTACATCTACCTAGGTGGGTAAAAAATAGAATTTTCCAAAATTCCAAAAATGTTATTCGATAGTACCACTTATATTCATTGAAATATTCCTAAAATTGATTGAGCTACAGCTTCTGATTGTTGGTCGGTAGCAGCACCATTCAAACTTTAAACGCGTTTTTCTCGAAACACTGCTTTCAAAGTCTGTGGACATAATATCTCGAGAACCACTTGATGGATTGTTTCCAAATTCGAAGGAGATACGACGAGAAACATTTAAAGGTCGTTGACGATCGGACTTTTTCAAAATAGATCTTCATTTTTCAATAGTTACGTACACATGACGACTTTTTTCATAGATTTTGTATGCTCGAATTTGAATTAGTCGCCACGTTGCCAAAAAAAATTAATTTAAAAATCGACGATCGTCAACGAATCGTATTTATTGTTAACTTGAATAACCCCTTTGATTTTTAGATTTCGGATGGACCGTTTAAGCTGGAGAGTGTCCACCGCCAAACGTCGCGAAACAAGTTTCATCATCTGCCGGCGGACATGTGCATGTTGTTTTTCTGTATTTTTTCGTAGTTTTTTTAAAGGCCCTCAATATATGTACCTTTGTGTTAAAAAAATGAGTTTATTTTTCA
Source organism: Ophion obscuratus (assembly GCA_964007375.1). NCBI lineage: Eukaryota > Metazoa > Arthropoda > Insecta > Hymenoptera > Ichneumonidae > Ophion > Ophion obscuratus. The sequence goes on along the minus strand of OZ023319.1, from coordinate 13,899,662 downwards.
CCACCACCGTTTCCCATGGTTTTGAAGTTTGCTTCGTTGGAATGCAATGAAAGTTCGTAATTTACCAATAGTTTAATTTTTATGGCAGATCACAGCTACGCCCACGAACAATTTTTTTCAGCTGTTTATTTCGAGATCTGCAATGTAAATACGCAAAAAAAAAAAAAGATTTTGTAAAACAATATAAATATAGAAATTAAAACATTTATTAAAAAGAACCTTTCGTTGCATTCCAACGATGCAAACTTCAATACGATCCGTTTGCCAGAATAAAGAATTGGAAATTTAGCCACTTTTTCGGGCCTCTAGGTAGATGTAGCCTCTCAATACATTAATTCTTTTCAAATATGATGCAGATAAAATCACCACTGAAGTATGCAAAAAGAAAAATATTCTCTAGCATTGTGGCTGGAACGCTCGAGCCTCGAAGGAGCCTCTTCAACATTTCCCGTATGAATATCAAGGACGTTATTGAAGTTTGCATCGTTGGACTGCACCGAAAATATATTTTCTTCGTATTGCCGTGTTTTTTTAACTCAACATTCGGACTACGCAAATTACTGAAACATTTTCGCGGATCCTTATTGAAGATTTATAACAAAAAGCGGCAAAAAATTGATAACAAACAAATTGATAACGGCAAAGATGATAACAAAAATAAACAAATGTAGAAAATGAAGAAGAATTTTCCTTACATTCCAACGATCGAAACTAAAAAACTGACAACAGCAAAGATGATAACAAAAATGAAGAAATGTGGAAAATGAAGAACTTTCGTCGCTTTTCAACGATGCAAAGTTCGGCACCATTATACAGGCCAGTATTTTCGGCCATTCTCGAACACGGCCTAACTGGCCCATTAAGGGGCTATACCAGTGTGACAATCTCTAAAAATCGATTTTTCTTTGTCTTTTTCGACACTTTATACTTTTAAGAATATCCTGTAAAAATTTCAAGGCCGTGTCTCAAATAATTTTATCTTGCAAAAATCGATAGTTAAATCTGTAAACGCGTTTTTCTCGAAATGCGATTTTTCAAATTTGCTGACATTGTAACTCAAAGAGCAATTATCCGATTGACTTGAAATTTGAACTGAGTACTGTTGAATATATTTACTCTACAATGACGTAGGATATTTTTGATTGGATGAAAATTGACGATTTGGCATTGAAAAAAACGACCATTTTATAGGCAAGAAAACAGACTTTTTTCATAACTACGCCATTTTGTTAGATTTTGATATTTTTCGAAAATCCTACGTCATTGTACAGAAAATACCTTCCAGTTTAAGGGAGACTTTGTCCTTGAAATTTTCAGAAAATCAATTCTTTTTTATTACGGATTCTTAATCTACATGTAAGTAGAAATAAATCTGTCGAAGCCGCCGATTAGCGGTAATTATAAACACAAAACTTTAAACGCGTTTTTCTCGAAAACACGTTTTTAAAAATGGCTGACATTCTCCTGACCGCTGTAATTAACATATCGACCTGAAATTTGGAGAGCATACTCAGAAAATATGTCTTCACGGAATGACGGATCGTTTTTTCGATAGATACATTTTTGCATTTATTATTTATCTTTGTATGCGAAAAAAAAGCGCGAAAATTCGATTTTTTTTTAAATTGCCGCCATTTTCCGAAATTTGTACTAAACGAAAAACCCATCCGTCATTCCATGACCAAAGGGTCACAGATTGATAATACGCTTTGAATTTGTGTTTCAGAACAACAAAGAGGGGGCAGTGATGTCAGCCGTTTACCTCCCGCGATTTGAGGACCTGTTTTCGCGGAGCTGCAACGGCCGCCATTTTGGTTATTTTTTTTTTTCAAAAACAATTTTTTTACGTTCTGTATACCATGAATAAAAGCAAGAAAAAAACCGCACTCAAAAAGCTTTACTCGTTTCCTTAAAAAAAATAAAATGTAAACACTCGAAATATGGCACTCCAAGGACAAAGTCTCCCTTAACGACATTTTTTCCCTTTTCGGTTTCAGCTACTCAATCGGCCGGAATCATGTCAGCAGTGGAGGAACTCTATTTTTTGGTGCCTCCGAAGGCAGCGCACAAGTCGCTTGGATCTCAATATTTTTCTACGAAAAAATTACGTAAAATAGGTCAAATATAGCCAAATATATTCTTAATTTTCCGAAACATTCAATTGAGTACTTTTCTTCCAAAGAATTCCCGAAAATCACCCAAATTTTCAGCGTACCCCGGTACAGGCCCCTCAACAACAATCTCCGCGAAGCAAAAGCGAGATAAATTTCGCGATTGAAAGAGAATATTCCCCGTGGAGTCGTCGAGGGCAAAGCTCACCGGTTTGAAATTTCTCGGGAATTTCCTTATCGGCTTTTTCCTCCTTGCTGTCCTTGGAGGGTGAGCTCGGCGAGCTCATGCTCGAGGACGCGCTATCGGTGCCAGTGGAGGGTGGTCTGAGTTCGGTTTCCGGTGTTCTCGGTCTCTCGTTCTTCCTCTCGTCCTCGGCGGTCTCTCTCCTCGGGATCTCAACGTCTATCGATGGTTTGGCCCAATCGGGTCTCGAGCACGTGCGTTCGATCTCGTTTCTCGCAACGTCCGTGTCTCCGACGCGCGCGGACGTTTTCGCGTCGGTGCTGACGCTCTTCAGGAGTTCCTCGTTCTTGGCCAACCATACGTTGCGCCATTCGGACGTTTTGGGCGGCGATCGTACAGGGCTGGTCGGGCAGCTCGGAAAATCCGGAGTCTCGAGATGATGATCGTTGAGTAGCCGTTGCTCCGCGCTCGCGGCCTCTTCGCAGCTTTTTTCCACCGAGATGCCGGGCAATCGTTGATCCGTACGATCGTTGATTCTCGGCGAATTCGTCGTGTGGTGCTCGTTGTTGCTCGTGGCATTTTTGGCGTTGTTTTGTCGATTGGAAATCTTCGATTGATCCGTATTTGGCACTGTTCTCGCGCATGTATTCTTCTGCACGATCGCGTACTCGGGTATACCCGGGGTTTCGTCAGCGGTCTCCCGATCGATCGGAGCCGCCGAAGCGCTCCTAGATGGCGCTGCGGGGCTCGCGGATTTCGCGGCTTTCTGCACAACCGCGTATTCGGGCAAAATGGCGATTGGCGAGGAGTCGAAGGACGCCTCGTTTATCGTCGCGTATTCGGGACTTAGGGGCGATTCCATCGACGTTGCGCACACGGACGCGGGCCTCTCGCGTTTCGCGGCGTTCGCCGATGAATTTCGCGTCGGTGGCAGCGGCGGCGGTGGCGAGATCGTCGGGGCTGGTCTACTCGAGCAAAAACTCGCCGATCTCGTTGCCGGACACGACGCAACTTCGGCGATCTTCGTAAATTCGATCTCCTGATAATCCGAATCCGGCGAATAATCCACCGGCGACGACGAGTCACGCGGATACTTTTTCGAATTTTGATTCAACGACGTTTGCACGATCGTGCGATTTGGATCGGAATTGTAACGCGACGGTCGCGTCTTGGAAAAGTGACTCGTCCAATTCTTTTGTTTCTCTATGAGCTCCTTCGAGTTCAAACGCCTCTCGGGCTTGTCCGGCCTCTCCGGACGCTCCTCGAGACGATTCTCCTTGCCGTAATTCTTCTCGAATTTGGCGAAACCGACGCGCGGCTTCAGACGCTCGGCGACGTTCTCCTGACCTTGAAGATGACCGTTCTCGAAGTGTCGCTCCGCGTTCAACGTGGGCACACTCGCGCTCCAGTTGCTCAGGTGGTCCCGACAACCCCCCGGGGGCGACGGCGAACGGGGACGGGGCGAACGCGCCGGTGACGTACATCCCGAGCCGGAGTTCGCCGAACTCGAGCGAGACCGCAAACCGTGGAGATTCGTCGGTTTCGCTATTCGATCCAATCTGGAAATGGCAGCGGTGAACTTTAGAGATTGAAGAGCGTAGCTCGGTGACTCGGTCAAACATCGGGCAATTGCGTTATTCGGTTTATTTTCGGTTACTGGCGAGTCGACGGCGTCAAGATTGAAGATCATGGGCGAATCGCGGACATATTTGTGCCATTATCTACACTTACAGAAAAAGTTGCTTCTTTGCTTACGTTACAATACAATGGAGCCTCTAGCGGGAGAAATTAACAGTGAGAATTGATTGGCAGCCTCTATTGCCAATATTGTCACATTTTTCGCAGAAAAAGAGGAGGCGAGGAAAAATAAATGAAATATACGATCTACAGTCTTTTTTAAAGGCCATAGCCGGGTAAGTAGGGGAAAATTGCCTGCGCATTTTTTCCACATTTTTGGAGTATATTCTGAGGTATAAAAAAAAACAAATTTTCTGAAAATGTCATGCCCGTCAACGCCATGGTTTTAGAAAAATGAATTTTTTTAAATAACAAATAAAAACAATTTCCGGAAACGGTACAGTGGATCGATTTGATTTTTTTTGGTACTTGTTCCGATCAAACGTGTTACGAAATAAAATTATAGAACAACTTACGAAAGATTAAGGTTTGAAAAAAAATAATGTTCCTTGTTTTATTATTTTTTACTATAATCCACTTGGGGTACAATAGCGAAAATTTTTTCGTATAATCTTTGGGCACCTTATTAGATTATATAATTTTTTCAAAATGATCGGTTTGGTACGCCACAGTGAAAAAAAAAGAAACACACTTTATTGATATATTTTAGTTATATAGATATACTACTGTGTCCAAAAAATAAGGTGACATTATATTTATTTCGAAAATTCTTTATTTATTTTTCCAAATCAATTTCATCCCCTTCAAAGTCATCCCCTCTCAATGCAATGCACTTATGCCAACGGATTTTCCAATCTTCGAAACACTGATTGTAGTCACTTTCCGGGATGGTCTTCAGTTCCGTCTTCGTTGCGGCTTGAATCTCCTCTATCGTATCAAAACGGTGTCCCCGGAGCGATCTTTTGAGCTTGATGAACAGCCAGAAGTCGCACGGCGCTAAAAACTCAACCCATATCGTTCCGCAACCACCGTATTCACCTGATCTGGCGCCGTGCGACTTCTGGCTGTTCGGCAAGCTCAAAAGATCGCTCCGGGGACACCGTTTTGATACGATAGAGGAGATTCAAGCCGCAGCGAAGACGGAACTGAAGGCCATCCCGGAAAGTGACTACAATCAGTGTTTCGAAGATTGGAAAATCCGTTGACATAAGTGCATTGCATCGGGAGGGGATTACTTTGAAGGGGATGAAATTGATTTGGAAAAATAAATAAAGAATTTTCGAAATAAATACAATGTCACCTTATTTTTTGGACACAGTAGTATAACTAAAATATATCAATAAAGTCTGATATGTGACTAAATGATCGGCTTGGTACGCCACGATATATTTTAGTTATATAGATATATAACTAAAATATATCAATAAAGTCTGTTTCTTTTTTTTTTCACTGTGGCGTACCAAACCGATCATTTTGAAAAAATTATATAATCTAATAAGGTACCCATAGATTATATGAAAAAAAATTCGTTATTGTACCCCTAGTGGATTATAGTAAAAAAAAAAAAAATAAGGAACATTATTTTTTTTAACCTTAATCTTTCGCAAGATGTTCTATAATTTTATTTCGTAAGACGTTTGATCGTAACAAGTACCAAAAAAAAATCGAATCGATCCACTGAAGCGTTTCTGGAATTTTTATTTATTTATTTTTTTATTAAAAAAATTCATTTTTCCATTGCGTTGACGGAGATGAAATTTTCAGAATTTTTTTTTTTTTTTTATACCTCAGAATATACTCCTAATTTCGCTGGAGAAAATGCGGGGGCAATTTTTCCCTACTTACCCGACTATGGCCTTTGCGATCTCGGTTCTTCCGTGATGGCAATCTCTCGTTCTTGGCTGGCATCGACTCCAATAATAAGTCATTTGGTATTGTAATTATTTACATAACAATAATTGTATATATTTTCATTATACATTTATTGTATTACGTATACAATAAATTATTAAATATATGAAATTATGAATCGGTGTTTTCAGTATTTGCTGTTTAAATATAGTATCTGGTACAAAAGCAACAGGAATTTCAAATTCCTAACTAGTTTAGTTTTTTGAGATAGACCCCCGTAACAAAAGTGGTCTAAAACAGGCAACTTTGATGGTCCCCTCGTTTCTTTATTTTTGAAGATAAGAAATGAAAAAAATATATTTGTACTCTACTCAATGAGCTTTATACAATGACACCCCACATTCGAGGGTAAGAATGTTTTTTCTTCTTTTTTATGTCCGGGACATGAAAAATAATTCCATTGAATTTCCAATTTAATATTCGGTTTTGGGTCCGCAAGAGTTTGGTACAGCAATGGGTGAAGAAATCTTTGCCTTTTAACAAAAACAATCGCCTAAAGGTATTTCTCCCCCCTTAGGATGGAAAAATCTTCGCGGCCATCTTTTTTTAGGACCGTTCAGCAAAAAAGAAGAAGGCCGAGAAGCGTTGACGGGTGTGCCGTTGGGGTGAAAGGTGACAGTTCGAATCGGCCGTGAAAAATTGACCTCGTTGAATGTTTTTGGCGAGCGGGTCGTCGCGACGGTGGTTCTCGCGTTACTCACGGTCGTATCGGCTTGTTTTCCTCGCCAAGTTTCTCGAAGAGAGCTCGCGCATTGTTGAATCTCGCCACGTGACTCTCGGTTCTGACAACGGTAACCTGAGTCGGTGATTCCTTGAGCGGGGCCGGTGGCTCTTTGAAGCCGTCGTTTATAATGGTCGCCCGATGACCGAGATTCTCGAGCTGAGGCTTCGATTGAAATATATTCGCTATCTGCGACACCTTCGAGCCGGCGACGCGCTTTTTCTCGTCTATCGTCGCCATCTCGTGGATCGTTGCGCGCCTTGCCAATCTGCAAGCGAAAACGTGCCAAAAAAGTTCGTCAATGAAGCGTGTACGTGGGCAAATAAAAAATTACCGTTTGGGTCACATTGTCGGGGCTCATTTTTAACTCGAGGGGCTCGATACCTCGAGCATTTGAAAAGAAGTTATCTTTATTTGCTGAATGTTGTTGGACCACTTTTAGGCGTGTCGAAAAAAAAGTTATGCCAGAATCTCAATTAGGGATGAAGTTACTTGGGGGGCGGTTAGATTTAAGGGATTAGGCCACAGTAACGGGTATAAAATCATGTGCAAATTTAACCTTTTTTTCCGTACGAAAAAGTGATTCACTCATAAAATTAATTACACATCTATTTAGTATGAATATCAAGCTGTTAGAAAAAATATATATATTTTTTTCGATGTACAAAATGGCCGACTACTCGAAACTTCTCGAAACAGCTTTTTTCCAAGTGGCGTGACAAATAACTTCAACAATTTTCACTCGATTTACTTCAAATTTAAAAGTTATATTCCTAATTGCATTTCGCAGAGAAGTACGTACGGAATTTCTGATTAATCGAAAACTTTTCATTTTATGAGCAGTTTATGAGCAGTTATAACGAAATTTTTCACTGAAAATTCATTTCTTGAGTTCAAATACCTACAACTTGAATAAAACAATATTTTTTAAATTCCGTACGTACTTCTCTAGGTATTCTAATGTAGATTGACGAGAATTTTTGTTTTTTGTTCTAGGGAAAAAATTGTGGATGCTAAATGTCATGCCGCGAAGCGCCTGAAAAAAAGATAACAAAAGAAAATATTAGTCGGCCATTTCGTAGATCGAAAAAAAAAAATTTCTAACAGTTTGATATTGATACTAAATAGATGTTTAATTAATTTTATGAGTGGATCACTTTTTCACACAATAAAAATTAACCCCTAACCGCTTAAAAACGTTTTTTCACGAAACGACGTTTTTCGAGACGATCTGCACGATTAGGCGAGCAGTTTTGATTATTTTTCGATGCAGTTTATTTTTTATCGTCGGAAATAAATTCTCCGTAGTCTGTGAAGCCGCTTTTTCTCATTTTTTATTGAGAATATTTATTTTCATAATTCAAAGTGTCAAATTTGACGGGAAATAATGTTTTTAGTTGAAAATGTGATAACTTTTTTATCTTTTATTCGAAACTTAAGGGGTCTTCTCACTTTAGACGCTAAAAAAGACTATTTTCATGAATTTTTTCGATAGGTTTATATTATAAATATTGATATGAAAGTTGTTGCCCTTAGTAAATACACGTTCGAAACACATTTAAAAAAAAAATTCTTTATTTAAGTCACTATTTATAGACGAAAATGGTAGGTAAAAAAGTGTCTTTAAAAAATTGTAAGTCTACGCTGTTGATGAAACGTCGGAGATGGATCATCCGAAACAAAAAATCAAACGGTATTAGATTCAGTATGTTAATGGCTATAGCGCATATCATACGATTTAATATATATGCAAAAATAACAAAATGGCGGACATTTTTCGAAAAAATAAAATTAAAATAAAACGTGTTTTTGATCGTTTTTGGCAAAAATCGGTTCAGTAATTTCGAAGATTTTACCAACAAGCCGTCGAAAAACGTTGTTTCGAGAAAAACGCATTTAAAATTTGTTTAGGTTACATGAATACATAAAAAAAATTTAATGTAGTTTAAAAGTGTATTTATTAAGTGTAACAACTTTTATATCAATATCTATATGGACCTATCAAAAAAAATCACGAACAAAGTATTTTTTTAGCGTCTAAGGTGAGAAGACCCCTTAAACATTTCGCTCGAGAGAAACCAGGGCGTTACTTAAGAAGAATCTTCTTGGATTTTCTTGGATCTTTCCGATCCATTGATCCGTGGGACAGTTACCATGCGGGCCATCGTCGATCGAAGAGAACTCAATGATAAGGCGATGAGTTTTTTAAATTATTTTTCGATGCAGTTTATTTTTCATCTTCGGAAATAAATGCTACGTAGTCCGACGATCTGTTTTTTTTTTGCTTTTCATCAAGAATATTTATTTTCAAAATTCAAGGCGTCAAATTTGACCGAAAATAATGTTTTTACTTCAAATTTTTTTTTTAATTCGAAATTTAACAATTTCGCTCGAGATACTATAACCAGGGCATTATTTGAGAAGAATCTTTTTGGATTTTTCGGATCCATTGATCCGCGGGACAGTTACCATGCGCCCCCCTCCCCTGTCGATTGAGACGAACTGCACGAGAAGGCAGTTATCGTGCAGTTCGTATTGCATTATTTTTTAATGCAGTTTTTTTGTTTGTATCATTGTATTATTCTTTTATACAATTTATTTTTGTTATTTTTTTATGCAGATTGTATTATTTTTCATGCAGTTTATTTTATTATTTTTCTATGCAGTTTATGTCTTATCTTCGAACATAAATTCTCCGTAGTCCGACGATCCGTTTTTTCGTTCCTTTTTTTTTTAATTAAAAACGTACCTGTGAAAAATTTGAAGCGTCAAATTTGACCGAAAATAATGTTTTTCGCTTCAAAATATGATGACTTGTTTTTTTTTTCGAAATTTCAAAAGTTCGCTCGACAGACTACAACCAGGGCATTACTTTACGAGAATATTTTTGGATTTTTCGGATTCATCGATCCGTGGGGCAGTTACCATGCAGACCATGGTGACGTGCATTCCCTCAGTGGCCTGAGCGACGTACACGAACCCCAATAGTATAATGTAAAATGATTTTTTTTTTCAAATGCATGTAGTCAAATGCAGGTGTACCAATAAATAATGCATACCAGCTATTTTTCCAGATCTACTTTAAGGGGAGAAATCACAGTAGCACACAAAAAATAGGCATATTTTCGGGAATTAATTTTGGCTGAATAAAAGTATCAATCGAAAATCTGTAAAGTAGGTTTTATAGCAATACTAAAAAAGTACAAAATGTAATTTTTTCAAATAAAAATATTTAAAAATGGCGGCTGCGCAGCATATGCCCCAAGGCGCCTTTTTTGAGCTCGCCGAAGACATAACTCGAGCAAATTTTTACCGATCGACTTGAAATTTTGACAGTAGCTTCGAAACATCTTTCTCCACGGAGCTACGTAGGATTTTTCATTTTCTATGACTTACTTTTTTTTTATCGACGATTTTATGGCGTTTTTTTTTTGTTAAAAATTTAACTTTATTTTCAAACATGCACCATTTTGCGAAAAATCAATATATCGAAAAAATCCTACGTAGCTCCGTGGAGAAAGATGTTTCGAAGCTACTGTCAAAATTTCAAGTCGATCGGTAAAAATTTGCTCGAGTTATGTCTTCGGCGAGCTCAAAAAAAGGCGCCTTGGGGCATATGCTGCGCAGCCGCCATTTTTAAATATTTTTTATTGAAAAAATTACATTTTGTACTTTTTTAGTATTGCTATAAAATCTACTTTACAGATTTTCGATTGATACTTTTATTCAGCCAAAATTAATTCCCGAAAATATGCCTATTTTTTGTGTGCTACTGTGATTTCCCCCCTTAATGTACACGTCAAAAAAAAAAAATCCGACACAGAACCCCCTAGAGTTTCGATAAAAATCCATATTTCAATCATATGCGTGACTGAGACCGTTGTTTCAATTATAACTTTCCGGCGAGTCGGACGCTCCGAACGTTCGCCAGGAAGGACGAGGACACAACGTTTCTCGCCCGGAAATACACGGATAGCCCGGAAAGAGGCTTGAGGGAAATTGGGAGACAGGAAAAAAAGAAGAAAACGGGGAAAAACGACAATTACTTTTTTTTTCTCCTCATAAGAACCGGAACAAATGTAAAAGTCTAGACCTCGACACAAAACGCGAAGGGGACAACGAGAAATGTTTCGCTGAAAGGACTCTGGACGGACTGGAGGCGAGCTTTGGCAGGCAGATTTGTTTCAATCGCTGCAGGCCTATCGAGCAAAAAAAAACGAATGAGAGCAGAAAGAAAAAGCTCCGAGAGCAGAAAACAGCCCGTTGGACAATTAGCGGCGGAAAGGGGGGGGGGGAGTTTTTTTTACCATTCTAATCAAGATGTAAATCTCGATACCCAACATGCCCGAGTAAAAAACCACGAAATTCGTCTCTTTTGACTTCTGCGAGAAGCCTCTGTGAAAAAGTTCCTCTCTTTTTGTTTTTATTATTTTTTTTGTGTCTACCGTCACACTTTTTAATATTATCGCTAATTTGCAGCTTTCTCGCTCGAGTGGCTTGCGAGATATTTCGTGGCGACGGACGAACAGACAGACTGGCGGACTGTGGACAAAGTGGGGTTAATAGGGTTCTTGGTCGTAGACCTGCGGAGCCCTAAAACTAATTGATTCAAATTCTGCACGTTGCAGATTAAATATTTTATTATTATTTCGAAATATTTGTTATTTTTCATTGATCAATAGAAGATTATCTTCATTTGTAAACGATAATTGAATATCGGTGTTAGGCAAGTAATTATTATTGCAATGTCAAGCGTATTATTATGCAAAATATTTTAATTTGCACTTATTTTTGTTAAATATGATATTGCATTAATTATATTATCTTTATTGGATATTCTTATTTGTGCATATTTTTTTTGAGACCCCGGAACCAATGGATTTAAATTTCGCGCATGGCAAATTGAATATTTTATTATTATTATTTCGATATTTTTTTTTTCATTGATATCAATTGTTTTTGATTAATAGAAGATACTCTTTATTTGTAAACGATAATTGAATATTGGTGTTAGCCATGTAGTTATTATTACAATGTTAAGTATATTATTTTGCAGAATAATTAAATTTTTAATATGCACTTATTTTTTTAAGTATGATATTGCATTAATTATGTTATCTTTATTGGATATTCTTTTTTCGCGCATAATTATTTTGAGATCCTAAAACTAATTGGTTGCAATCCTGCGCGTGGCAAATTAAATATTTAATTACTATTATTATTTCAAAATATTTGTTATGTTTACGTGATCTGGATTGTTCATTGATTCATAAGTAATTCTCTTGATTTGTAAACGATAATTGAATATTGGTGTTAACCATGTAATTTTTATTACAAAGTAAAGTATATTATTATGTAAAATATTTTAATTTTTGATTTGCATTTATTTTTGTCAATATGATATTGCATTAATTATATTAACATTATTCGATATTCTTTTTTTGTGCATAATTTTGTTGAAATCCTAAACCAATTGATTCAATTTGTGCGCGTGGCTAATGAAATATTTTATTTTTACTATAATTTCGAAATGTTTGTTATTTTGAATTGATATAAATTGTTTATTCATTATTTTTTCAGGTTTTTTTAAAACGCGATAAAAGTTGTAATTTCACAATGTTTTTAGATTTTCTTAAATCACCCAGAAGAAAAATATATGACAATGGAGAATTTTTTTGTTTTCTTTCTTCAGTCAAGAATTACGAGCTGCATCTTTCCCACGGATTGGGGACTGTGGCAAGACGCACATGAAGAAGGCTGATAAATCTGCAGTCATTTATTGTTTCATGTTGAAACATTTTTTTTTATACATTTCACATATACATGAGAAGATACCTCAATGTTTACTGGGCTCACTTGTTTTTTTTTCCTTCCAAATAAATTCCCGAAAAAAGCTTTTTCTGGGCCTTCTAATTCAGGCTCTGGCGTTATTGGCAAAAATTTAGCGGAGAAATATGTAAATGGGTGAGTGAATAATTGTTATGGGGTTTTTTTTATTATCGGATGGGGCTTAACCCAAAAATATTGGCGAGATGATTAAAAAACACAAGGAATTACAGTGTTCTATTACCGTTTCGGAAAAAGAAGACTTGGCCTCGACGAACTTGTTTCCCCAAGAGCCGTGTAGCGAGCTGTTATACTTCAGCCCATTGTCATTGGTGGATCCGCGTTGTTGAGCAGCTTTTCTTCAATCTGAGAATGTTTGCAATAAGAATTCACGTTATATTTTTTTTTGTGCGGACCACTACTAATTTTTTTCCTCTCTCTCTCTCTCTCTCTCTCTCTCTCTCTCTCTCTCTCTCTCTCTCTCTCTTTTTCTTGCGTTTAATTTTTACGGAATCGAATTTCTTCGATCATGATGACACGTTCGATTTTTGCGTTTAATTTTGCGCTTGAATTTTGTGATAGATATTTACGTATGATTTAAGCACTCAATCCAACTGCTTTTTCCTTCGTTTATACAATTAACATGCTAGCACTTAAATATGATGTGAGTTAACATATATGTTATTTTTATTTATTGTTTAATCCGTTCACCTGGTCTGTATTTCTTTTGCCTAAAGGTTTTAACCAAGCCCAAAGATAAATAAATAAATAAAATATAAATCTTTCTCTCTCTTCCACTCGGTTCTATGACGTCGAAGTTTGCATCGTTGGAAAGCAACGATTTTTTTTTCTATTCTTCATTTGTATATTTTTATTATTATCCAAAGCTTTTTTTTACAAATTGAGATAATAAATCTCTGATAAGAATACGTAAAAACATTCGAGTCATTGTCATAGTCGAAAGCGGCCAGAGAAAAATTGGAGCAATAAAAAAGCATTGATTTTCGTTGCACTCCAACAATGCAAACTTCAATATCGTCCGCTTCTAGCATAGAAAACAATGAACGTTTCGGATGCCCCAACAAAATCCATCCCCCAATTCAGAGCTATAAAAAATGCGGAACGACCTTAAAAGCCCTGCGAATCCGCAAAAACCAGTAAACCTTTTTTTCACCTAAAACCCCCAACTATCCAGAGTAACAAGGGAGCACCCGTGAAAAAATTGTGGCGCACGAGCACGCACTAATTGCACAAGGTGGGTGTGTCATTCAATCGATGCACAGTAATTCCTGACTCGGTTCCGTTGTACCTTTTTCCCCCTTACTTTAATTATTGATCGACATCGATGGTCTATTATTAACGCTATTGACAAATACCCCTCGATACTTATAAACCCAGTTTCGACGTGTGTACAAGCTCCGAAGCAAAGCCATTCGAAGCTCTTCAACCTATGACGTTGAAATTTACATCGTTGGAAGGCAACGATTTTTTTATTTCTTAAGGTAGTCGTATCGCTTCACACTAGTCATACCACTGATCATACTTGAGACTTGCATAATTTATATTTGTAACATATGCAAAAAAAAATTGTAACAACTAAATTTTCCATGTTGTTTGGGTTTAATTAAACTGTTTAATTAATATTCACATTTGAGGCCTTAGGCCACTCTAGAGGCCGAAAAAATAGGCTTTTTGGGGATTTGTTTTTCAGAAAAACTACAAAATATATCGAGATTACAAGAAGGGTATTTATCATACACATCAGTGGCTGTGTACAATAATTTTTTTGAAGCAATTAATTTCAAAATGGCGGCTGTGCAGCGTTTATCTCAAAACTGCATTTTTTAAGTTGGCCGGAAATATAACTCAGACAATTTTCAACCGATTCACTTGAAATGTTGAGTATATCTTGAAAAATACATTGTCTATGGCAGTACGTAGGATTTTTTTTTATATTGCCTAGTTAATTTGTTATTAACAATTATCTGACGATTTTTTAGTCAAATTATTAGAAAGTGAAAAATTTGCCTAAAAAGTCGTCAGACAAATTTTTAATAATAAATGAACTATGCAATATAAAAGAAAATCGTACGTACTTCCATAGACAATGTATTTTTCAAGATATATTCAACATTTCAAGTGAATCGGTTGAAAATTGTCTAAGTTATATTTCCGGCCAACTTAAAAAATGCAGTTTTGAGATAAACGCTGCACAGCCGCCATTTTTAAATTAATCGCTTCAAAAAAATTATTGTATACCGTCACTAATATGTATGATAAACGTCATTTTTTGTAAACTCGATTCATTTTCTAGCTTTTCTGGAAAAAAATTCCCCGAAGCCTATTTTCTCGGCCTCTAGAATGGCCTAATCCTTTAATTAATGTTCACAGTTAATTAGAAAAATGAAAAAAAAAAAAAAAAAAAAAAAAAAAGTTATTCCAACGATTCGCGCAGTATTTCTAGGCTTGATATTTGGCAATATTGGTTTTATCTCCGTCTCTTTTTACTCAACCAGGCGAGTTTGACCTCCATGCTTTTCAACGTCGATCTGTAAAAACAATGTCAGGTGCGGGAAATATAAAGCATTGTATTCGGACCACGACGGGTAAAAAGCGTGGAAAATCTGTGTCGGCGAAATATGTCGTTTAAAAATGAAATATGTGTGGAAATTCGAATGAGTGAGATGAGGTTAGGACTACAGTCAGCTGTTGCCTTGCTGTCACGTCTCTTTATCGTAGCAAGTGGTAATAAATCCAATACCGGAAGTTCCAATTAAACTTGATATTACATAAAAATTAGGTCAATAAGCGTGATTTTTTCTGAGAGCACTGGATTACTACAAGTGTTGAGTATGTAAATCTCATTAATTGTAAGAATCTGACGGATTCCCACTATTATATACACTTTTGTATCGACTGGAAATTGGGTTTTTGTATCTCGTCTCGGAATTCCTTCACAAAAATACGCAATTTCAATATTTCTTTTCTCTGTAATTAGGTCGATAAACGACCTTGAAATTTTACAGAGACGATTATTAATATATTTAGTGAAGCTCGATAAAAAATTCGCATAATTCTAAGGATTGAAGCCTGGCGATAGGACTACCTTAATTTTAGCTATTGAAGTTTGCATCATTGGGATACAATGAAAGTGTTATTTTTTGGCACTTGGCTACAAAAACCACTGGAACGTTTTGAAGATACTTGTTAGGGTTTCATAGCCTAAAATTGGAACAGAAGAGTTCAGGAAGTGATCAAAATGAAGGGAGAATCAATACAGAAGAATCTTCGTTGCATTATAACAATGCAAACTTCACCATTTCATTTTGATTGCCATGTTCTTTTTGAAGATGGAGATCTAAGACTAAGGGTCAGAATACGAAAGAAACCTTTGATTATGAGGGACTTTCGTAGCATAGATCAGACAAAAAATGTGGGCAATTGAAAAGAGAAAATTAAAATCTTGGATGCCAACAATGCAAACTTCAAAGTCATCTTTAACCTGCCATATACGTTCACTCTGTACACGTTATTTTGACAGATAAATTGGTCCTTTTTCGTTCCTACGGACAGCAGAATACGATAGTGGTAAGAACTGTGTTCGTTGCAGGCTAAACCGGAAATCATCGGTGTGTGAAGGTTGCCCTTGTCTGAGCTTTACCCTGCGAGGCATTTTCTCTCTTCCTACCGGCACCACCATATACATTCGTGTGTGTGTGTGTACACACACACCATTTACTATGCTTTTCTCTCCTGCAATCAATACTTGAATCCTATCCTGTGTGTATATGAGCACCGGCATGAACTTGGGGCGTGTTTGGGACGAGCCTACGAAACGACGGCGTGCAACAATTAGCGTTGAACGTTATATATATATATATATGCATATATATTACAATCATGCTCTAAATATACGTATTTTTGCATCTCCCTACGTTTACAATTGTTTACATGTACACGTATGCAAGAAAACAACGGGAAAGAAATGCAGACCCAAAATCTGCGAATGAAGTTCTTAGGTATAAAAATTAGAACGCACATTTTCCAATTTAGACAATTAGACATAGATAAAAAATGAGATTTTCAGATATAAAAATTAGAATTTGAGATATAAAAATGAGATAAAAGTCGAATGTAGATTTCGTGTGCATGCCTACTTCTTTTTTATTACAAGTAAAGAAAAATTCGAAAAGGGCATAAGAATCGAAATATTATTTTCGTCCATATATTCATAAACTACCTTTTCGCTCGCGCAGACTTGTGGTGAATGCTCCTTAAGGGGCTATACCAGTGTGACACTTTCAAAAAAGCGTTTTTTTGCCTTTTTCGGCAGTTTATACTTTCAAGAATATCCCTCAGTAGACACACTATAATTTGCGCATCTCCCTAGACACACATGGGTCTACGGTTTCCTACCGTTTTTTACCATACTTGGACTTGTTTAAAAAATCTGAAAAAATTCAGGAGAGTAGTTTGAGATGTATAGAAAGAGAGCGTGCATTAGGTGGTGGATAAAAATTAATCTTTATTATTGTTATTTCATGGACTAACGGTTGGGACCTATCAATTTGTAGAAACGGCCGGACAACACAGACCCATGTGTGTCTACTTAGGGTTATCATTTATATCATTTATATCATTTTATCTTGCAAAAATCGATAGTTAAATTTTTAAACGCGTTTTTCTCGAAAAGAGATTTCTCATATTTGCTGACATTGTAACTCAAAGTGCAATTATCCGATTGACTTTGATTTGGCATTGAAAAAACGACCATTTTGAAGGCAAGAAAACAGACTTTTTTCATAACGACGCCATTTTGTTAGATTTTGATATTTTTCGAAAATTCTACGTCATTGTACGGGAAATACCTTCCAGGTTAACGACATTTTTTCCTTTTTCGGTTTCAGCTACTCAATCGGCGGGAATCATGTCAGCAGTGGGGGAACTTTTTTTTTTTTTGGCGCCTCCGAACGCAGCGCATAAGTCGCTTGCATTTCAATATTTTTCTATGAAAAAATTATGTAATACAGATCAAATATAGCCAAATATATTCGTAATTTTCCGAAAAATTTAATTGAGTACCTTTTTTCCAAAAAATTCCCGAAAATCACCCAAATTTTCGGCGTTCACACTGGTACAGCCCCTTAATGACATGCCATCCTGAAATGTTTCATTAAGGGACACGGAGAATTTGGTTGAAGAGCATTAATACTAAGTTTCAAGTAAATCTGAACAGACATTTTTTTTACCATACAAACTTTGCTACCCCCTTTTCCCCTTAAGGATTGAATTTCCAAGAATGCTGAAATTTCATTAATCGTGCCTCGGAGCAGTTATACAAAGTTTCAAGTAAATTTGACCCGATTTCTTCAATTTTCTGTACAAACTTTGCTACCCCCTTTCGTTTAGGGGTTAAATTTAGAAAAACTCAAAAATACGTGTTTTATTAATTGTGTTGAAGAGGTTTAATACTCAGTTTCAAGTAAATCTTTTGACCAGATTTTCTTTATTTTACATACAAAGTTCGCCACCCTCTTTTTCCCTCTAGGGGTTGAATTGCTAAAAACGCTGAAACACGTGTTTCATTAATTGGGCCAAGAAGCACGAATACCAAATTTCAAGTGAATCCGGGCAGATTTTTTAAAATTTCCATACAAACGTTGTCACGCCTTTTTCCCCTTAAGGGTTGAACTCTGAAAAATCCCTTCTTAGTGGGTGCTTACGTCACAAAAACAACATACTGTCCAAATTTCATGTAATTCGCTTTAGCGGTTTTGGCTTGGCGTTGATGAATCAGTCAGGGCATGTTCTTTTATATATATATAGATTTAAAAAGAACAAAAAACACTTCCGATTCTTATCGCATAAAACCATCTTTGCTTGTATTAACAAAAAATGAATATGAAATCTGCGCTTGAGTAAAAATTATTAAGGAGGGAGGTCTAGTTAGAATTTTCAAAAAATCGATTTTTTTTTTCATTTTCTAAAAGTATAATATCTTACGAGTGTTTTCCGACTAATTGAATGTAAATCAGACCATTATTCGCCGAAATGCATAACTTTGAAGGACGCCGTGGACGCTGCATGCAAATCGTACTCAAAACTTTAAACTCGTTTTTCTCAAAACCATGTTTTCGAAGTCGATGATCAATGTAACTCGAGAACGGCTTTACCGATCGGGTTGAAATTTATATCACTTCTTCTATATATAGTTTTCCTCCGGATGAACGAAGGATTTTTTTTTGGACAATCATTTTTTTTTATAGACAATCTTTGTAAGTGAAATTTTGGTCAAAACAACACTTTTGACTTTCAACGTCCGCCATTTTGTGAAAAATGGAAATTTTTCAAAACCCTTCGTTCAACCGGAGCATTATATCATTAACTAAAGATTCCCCCCTGTTTTGTTGGTTTCAGATAATCCGTCACAGCGTGAGAGTGATCACCGCAAAACCTGTTTTTTTGCTGCGTCCTCGGCCATTGATACGTATCGGCTTATTTTGAAACATATTTTTTTTTTAATTTTAATGTTTACATTAAATATATATCTTTTAAACGTAAGAACTTTTGTTGTAAATTATTTTATCGTTTGGCCGAAAAAAAATCGGAAAAAAGGCCTTTTTTTAACGTTCCAACTAGACCTCACTCCTTAATGAACTCTATAAAACTTTTTATTAATTAATTTCTATTAATAAACTTTGTGAAAAAAATAATTCCGTAAAGTAACACTATTAAGGGGGAATATCAGGGTGAAAAAAATCGATTTTTTTTGTTGCTTAAATAGTTTTGGCCTTTAAGAATATGCCTACAAATTGTCAAAACAATATTCGGCTTAGAAGTATTCGTAATTGGCGCCAAGCGTCGACGCTCTCAGAGCCTTCTATACGGGCCTTTCTATACTTTAAACGCGTTTTTCTCGAAACCATGTTTTTTGACCTGGTTGACAGCATAACTCTGTCAAATTTTGTCCAATCGACTTCATTCGAAAAGGATTCTCTTCAGAAGACTTATCGCTATCGTCGCATCGTAGAGTTTTTTAAAAATTGTTTCCTTATTTTTATTAACAATTTACTGCAAAATTTTTGTGTAAAATTCGATTTTTTTTAAATGGCCGCCTTTTTTTTCTAATCAAAATTTTCAAATTTCCTACGATGCTGCGATAGCTATACTATTATAATTTAACAATCTTTTTGAATTTTTGATTTCACACGCTTGCTGTGGCACTTATGCTGTCAACCGTCGGGGAGTCTTTTTTGAGACGCCATTTTGTAACCGCCCCTCTGCTTAATAAAATGTACTAAAAATAAAAATAAAAATTTCCTTGTATGCTTCATTACTTCAATAATTAATACACAAAATTTCAAATAATTTGTTAGAGCCGTTTAAAAAAAATCCAAAAAATACCCCATTTTTCAGCCTGTCACACTGATATTCTTCCTTAAAAAAAGAATGCTGCAATCGAGTAAAAATGTTGTCTCTCTCTCTCTCTCTCTCTCTCTCTCTCTCTCTCTCTCTCTCTCTCTCTCTCTCTGTCTGTTTCTCTCCCGCCCTCTCTTCCTCCCTCTCGCATCTCTGGCTGACATCGATCGCGGAAACAAACCAAAAGCAAAATAGAACACACCACACAGTGGATGCAAACAGGAAATGTGACCTTGAAAAATGGTAAACAGCAAAAAAGAACCCTCAGCTTGCCAAGGTCGTACAAAAAGATGCGAACGTGGCAAAAATCGTTGTCGGAAGCTCGGAAAAAAAGCCACCATGAAAAACGTAAGTCTGGTAAAGGGGGAAGGAGGGAGGGAACTTACGTTGATAAAAAAGCGGAGAACGACCGCGACGGAAGCACGACTCGGGATAATTCTTATCTCGGGAGTCTCTTATCAGCTTTGTTTTCGCCGACAATGCACGTGAGATGGAAAATCTCTCATGGTTTTTCGTTGTGATTTTCCGCGTCCAGTGAATTCATCAACGAATTAATAAATTTACAAGGGCGCGGAAAAATCGAGGATGTAAATATAAATTACGTTGCGTCGAGTACGTTACACTACGATAATTATTTGTCTGAGAAAATGTCGCACACTTTTCATTTGACGATGTCGTGTTCGTGGACAGTTTGAATGTAATTTATAACCTGAGATTAAAAGTATATCTATATGTCTATATGTATATACATAGAAACGAAAATACTTTTAAATTTTTGTTTATATAATTGCTATCCATTTAATTGATTAATTTATCTAAGATATTTATTCAATAGTTCAATAATTATACATTTTTTGAGAAATGTATTTTAAAAAAGGGGTGTTGTTTCGATAAGGACATACGTCTGATTAATTTGGAATTTCGTGTACCAACGTATTTTGACCCACTGATTACCTATATGATAGTGGTTTTCAAGGGCAAAACTCAAAGAAACTGATTTTTTTTAAAAGTTTTTCTACTTTGTTGTGATACATAATGATCCGAGAGAAAAATGTTGCCCACAAAAGTTGTAGCCTATAAAAAGATTCATCTTTTATGTTCCATACAGTTTTTGTCTAAAACCATTCTGTTTCCATAAAAATGGGATAATGCTCCAATAAGTATATTTTACTAAACTCCATTAGTTTCGATATGATCTACTTACGCACTTTACTGCGGGATAGTTGGTGTTTGTTTGTTGTGTTGTTTCGGTTTGTTTGCTGTGTTGTGTGTTGTTTGGGTTTGATTGTTGTGTTGTGGGTTGTTTGTTGTCTTGTGTGTTGTTTGGATTTGTTCGTTGTGTTGTTTGTTGTTCGGGTTTGTTTCTTGTGTTGTAGGTTGTTTGTTGTGTTGTTTCCTGTGTTGTGGGTTGTTTATTGTGTTGTGTTTCTTGTTTGTTCATTAGGTATGCGTATAGTGTTAGAGATCAAACTGCAGCGTTCTGACGGTAAAGTGCGTAAGTAGATAATATCGAAACTATTAAAGTTTAGGAAAACGGACTTTTTGGAGCATTATCCCATTTTTCTCGAAACAGATAGATTTTAAACAAAACTTGTATAGAACATAAAAGACCAATTGTTTTATAGGCTACAACTTTTGTAGAAAACATTTCTCTCTAAGATCAACATTTATTACAATAAAATAGAAAAACTTTTAAAAAATCAGTTTTTGTGAGTTTTTTGACCTTGAGAGTCGAATTTTCGGGTATTTTCACGGCCATATTCGTAATCAGCGAGTACAAATACACGGGTACACAGAATCACAAATTAATCGGAGGTATGTCCTTTTCGGAACTTTATTAAAAAAAAATATAGATTTATTTATTCCCCACGTCTTGCCGTTGCGTTGACATTTCCCACTTACAATATTCGTTACGTTTATGTACACTGTTGATCTATATTTTTACATTTGCCTGAGGACTATATCACTTTCCGCTTTTGAAGAGTACCCTCCCGCCCTTTGACCGCATACCACTACTAGTTTAGCGAAGAGGTATAAACTGACTCTCGTAGTTTTCAGCATGCTGCGTCGAGTCTCCTGAAAGCTATTAAGTATTCTCCTAGTTCCTTAATAATTAAAAAAAAAAAAAGAAATATGAAAATGCGCGTGCGTATGTGCAAACACATACATATTTTTATACTCCTTTTCTAAAAATGAATTTCCCAAAAAATGTACAATTATTAAACTATGGAATAAATATCTTAAATTAATCAACTGAATAAATAGAAATTAAATAAAAAGAAATTTAAAAGAATGTTCATTTCTCTTATTGGAATGAAACGAAAATTCGTTTTAATTTCTCATATTCATTGTTATCCACAAAACATGATTTGCAAATTTAGATTTAGATCGCTGGATAAGAATTCCAAAAAATGTTCACTCGATTTTCGTAGCTCAAATCTGCTCAAGGAAATTTGGCAAATAGAACGAAAATGCATTTCAACGATGCAAACATCAACGTCATAGACAAACATGTATTGAAGGGTAAGGCCATAGTACAATTATCAAAAAATCGATTTTTTTTTCTCGCTAAAACGGTGCTTCATCATCATAAGAATAAGTTACTATTCGATTTACAGCAGGATCATTTTTTTCACCAACTTTGAGCGTATAACGTAAGCCCACCTCTGGCACGGCCATAGAGTACCTAAAACTTTAAACGCGTTTTTCTCGAAACAACTGTTTTTTCATTTTATGAGCAGTTTTATACGAAATTTTTCACTGAAAATTCATTCAAATACCTACAACTTTTGAATAAAACAATATTTTTTTAATTCCACACGTACTTCTCTAGGTATTCTAATGTAGATTGATGAGAATTTCTGTTTTTTGTTCTAGGTAAAAAATTGTGGATGCTAAATGTCACGCCGCGGAGCGCCTAAAGAAAAGATAACAAAAGAAAATATTAGTAGTCGGCCATTTTGTACATCGAAAAAAAAAATCTAACATCTTGATATTCATTCTAAATAGATGTGTAATTAACTTTATGAGAAAAAAATTGTTAAATTCGCACATGATTTTATACCCGTTACTGTGGCCTAACCCCATAAGAATATTGTCAATTTTGAGTTATATATATATACACATATATACACATATTCATATTATATAAATGTATACATTTATGGTCCTCACAATTAGCAATTTACTGCAGCGATCGCATGTCAATGCACTCACAATACGTTGCAGCGAAATCGAACGCCCGATATAAAAAAAAAGGCTAGCAGTTCAGCAGACGTTTTTATCCTAGACGTAAAAAAAGAGAGACGGACAGAAAGCAATACAGAGATACATTGCGATGGTCGTGGGGCAAAAGATCGTGACGTTAGTGTACAGTGCACACAATAATTGCATATACACGAGAATCCGTCGAGTGCGAACGAATCACAGAATTAATGCGCGCTTGCACTTCCGTGCATGCATATATATATATATGTGTGTGTGTATATACATATATCCGGGTATGTCTGCATATATGGGTGAATCCCTGACATTTTTCTTTCAGTATCCAGTTACAAATTGCTACGTGCCTCGAACAAGAAGAAGTCGTTGAAATAGAGATTAGAGGTGATGACAGATCGCACTTTAATTTTTTCTTTTGTCTTTTAAATAACTAAATATCCGTTCGTGAATATATATATATATATATATATATATATATATATATATATATATATATATATATATATATATATATACACACACACACGTGTGTGTGTGTGTGTGTGTGTGTGTGTGTGTGTGTGTGTGTGTGTGTGTGTGTGTGTGTGTGTGTGTGTGTGTGTGTGTGTGTGTGTGAATTGAAAACAATTTTTTTGCAATATCATTTTTTTTTAAATATATATTTTCCTTCAACTCTTGCGGGTTTTTACGTATTACCCTCCCCAATTGGACCCTTTTCTATCACTCCCTAGGCACACTTCGCTAATTTAGATGAATAAATAAACACACACATACACACACACACACACACACACACACACACACACACACAAAACCCTCGATCTAACGAACATTTGTCCATTCCCTTCCGATAGACACCCGACACCTTCATACAACGACATAATAATATACATTATGTTCTAATTGCTAATTGCTTGTCAAAAGTGGTCCAACTCAAACCGTGTTTTCTTCAAAAAATATCTCTGTTTATAGTACTAGTATAGCAAATTTTTTTTAAAGAACATTTTAAGGGAATGTTCTGCCTTGTTGGGCCAAAAAATGTTCGATTTTTCACCAATTTTTTATGCGAAAAGTATTAAATATAGAATGTTGATATTTGGTATGTTGACTAAGCGGTCTTTATTGAGCATCAAAATATTTTTTAAAGTTTGACAAAACATGGTGGTGGGAGTGGAAGGAGCCACGTATGTCGGTGCGCGGGCGATGACATTCTTCGCTTGCGGAAGTCCTGAGTCCCGGACAGGTGATCCGAAGCAAAAAAATCGAACATATTTTTGCTTTGTACAATATTTTGTATAAGTTGACCTGGAATCAAGAGGAAAAATTGAAAAATAAAAAAAAATCGTGAGCAGAAAACTGCGAATATTCCGATCGCTCACATTTTTTTTTATTTTTCCATTTTTCTGCTTGATTCTAGGTCAACTTATACACAATATTGTACAAAGTAGAAATATGTTTGATTTATATGCTTCAGATCACCTGTCCGGGACTTAGGACTTCCGGAAGCGAAGAATGTCATCGCCCGCGCACCGACATACGTGGCTTCTCCCACTCCGACCACCAGGGTTTGTCAAACTTTGAAAAATATTTTCATGTTCAATAAAGACCGCTTGGTCAACATACCAAATATCAACATTCTATGTTTAATACTTTTCGCATTAAAAAATTGGTGAAAAATCGAATATTGTTTGGCCCAACAGAACCTTCTGTTAGGTAACATGTTCTCGACATAACGAACTTCCCTAAAGATTCGTTATATCGAGGTTCGACTGTATATATATATGCAGGGTGTCCCTCTTATTTCTGCCACCCGAAATAATTCGGTAATTATCGACGTCCCAAAAAAATGTTCCAGACAAAAGTTGTACGGTGTGAAGGGGCCCATCAATTGCGACTAATTTTTTTTATTTCGGCAGAGCCAGTGCCGCACAGTGACGGTCACCTCCACTTTTTCAAATGGAATGGTACATTTTTTTCAACCATCTTGTGGAGCACTTCAAGCCGCACAAAAAACAATGGGGGGTCAAAGTCGTTCAAGGTCATTCAAGGTAAGTATCGATGATACAAATCTAAATATCTCGGATCTCTACCAAATATTTGGTAGTGATCCGAGATATTTAGATTTGTATTTCATTTTAATAGACGACCTTGGATGACCTTGAACGACTTTGACCCCCTAATGTTTTTTATGCGGCTCGAGGTGCTCGACAAGATGGTTGAAAAAAATGTACCATTCCATTTGAAAAAGTGGAGGTGATCGTCACTGTGCGTCAGCGCCTCCACCGAAATAAAAAAAAAATTGGTCGCATTCGATGGCCCCCTTCACACCGTACAACTTTTGTCTGGAAGATTTTTTTGTGACGTCGATAATTATCGAGTTATTTCGGGTGGCAGACATAAGAGGGACACCCTGTATATACAGACACACACACCATGCCGAATGATTGCAACAAATGTTCGATCTTGTATAATTACGCGCGCCAATCGGAGTAATTACTTTGATTGATAATTATTGGCGCAATAATTGGCGTACAAACTAAGAGGACTACTCCAGATGTGTGTGTGTGTGTGTGTGTGT